>JAASFV010001202.1:0-10350 GCA_023334015.1 Globisporangium paddicum
CGAGCTGCGATTTCACCACGAGAGTGTCCTGATGACGTTCTCTAACATACTAAAAAAGCTCGTCCGCAAACACAAAACTCGAAAAAAATCCACATAATTCAATTATTTTTTGCTGTCCTTTACTTTTTGGCGTGCACTGTAGCACTGGCCAGCACTGTATTGTGTTGATATAAACCTATTTTCATAAAATTAATACTCAAATATCATCTACGAAATGTGAGCGCACCTCAAATTGAAGCCCGCGGCTCCGGCATCACGACATCATCATCATGCGCTTCAACATGAGAGCTCCCCAGGGTGCGTGGCATGGGGGTCTGCAGGTCCACGTAGTTGAGCTCCCCGCTCTTCTCCAGCTCGCGCATCTCGTGCTGCCACGCGTACCAGCCCGAGAGCCGCAGACTGTTTGCTCCTGCCAGCCGTGAGCTCCGCCTGGAGCCACCTCCACCACTGCAGACAGCAGCTCTCTGACGAGCCCAACGGATCCGGAGGTACTCGCCGATGCATCGTAGGAGCAAGAAACAGCCCAAGACGCAGACTATCGTCACCTGGATGCTCGGAGACGCCATGATACTCTGCGTGGTCGCTGGCGCAGGCATTGTTGGCACTGGACATCGCGTGGACGTGAAGCTTACGCGCTCGGGCGTCTGACACGCGGCGACGCAGATGCAGCCGCCGTCACCATAACACACGCGTCGATCGGGCGACATGCGCTTGAGCTCATCTATTGACGGTACGAACTGGGCATTGGCGGCCACTCTGGCGCAGAGCACACAGGCGCTGTCCGGCGGTTTGCAGTACTGGCGGTGGGCGGACCAGAAGACGTTCGCTGACTCAAGCGCCTGCCACTGCTGACTGGAGATTGTCGTGTTGAGCTGAGTGAACGACTGGCAGATGCCAGAGGTGGCGTCCAAGTAGCAACCATCGGGGCGCTCAGTCACGGCCGCGTCCATGCACTCGGAGCAGTTCCGCTCCTGCTTGCAGGTTGCTGAGACGACGGTCACGCGGCAGATGTCCAGCGCCATGGGCGCGGGGGCGCGAACGACCTCACTGGACGTTGCAGAGCCAGCAGTTGACGAGGAAGACGAGGGCCCGGCGGCCATCACGATGGCGGTGGCTTGAGCTTTGAGGGATTTCACATGGCAAGCATCGTCAATGGTTATCGTCATTTCTTGGCGCCTTCTATTTTTTTCTTCATTGCATCCTTTATTATAAAATAACACCCAGGCTACATATGGACAGTTGCATGGAGATTCGCGTCGTTATCAGGCAGGTTTGAAAGCGTCGCCCATGTCTTCATGCGAATCTTCACATTTCAACAGCTAGCTTCACTTGAACAAACGGCACTTTCAAAAGTTACCAGGACGGCTTTCTTCATCACACTGGGGGACTCGCCTCCCGATCGTGAGTCAGTACTGCCACCGCTGCGAGCGTGTGCTCCACGTGCGGTTTGCTTTTCTCACGCGTGATGAGATCCTGCTGTAGACTCCGCCACTGCGAGAGCCGCAGATGGTCTCGTGGCGAGCGCGGCTCACGCTGAGCGTGAACCCCTCCAGGCTCGGGCGCTAACATAGCGTACACACAAGAACACCAGTGAGCACGCCGACCGATAGGACACACATGGATAGTGTGAAGACGCACCGCTGCGGCCTCGGAACGCGAAATAGATGAGCGCGAAGACGCCACACGCCTGCGCCGCGGTGATAAATAGCTGCGCCGTATCGTACCCACTTTCGTCCATCGAGTACGCCGTCGCGGATGGAGTCACGATGGGCGTCATCGACGGGACTCTGCTGGTTACGTATCGGCTGCACTCGGATGCCGAGGCCCGCGCTCTCCAGATCGACGGCTCGCACGACGCGAGACACAGGCAGCCGCTCGCGCCCACGCAGAACGCATTGAAGCTTGTGTTCATCGCATAGCAGTCGGAGCAAGCGGCGTCCGAGGCTTCGCAGTACGTGGTGTTGACCGACGGGAAGATGTCAAATGATTGCTCACTGGTGTGATTTGAGCTTGGGACGTACACGCTCGTACTGTTGCTCTTGATCAATTGGATGTAGCTCTCCATGGAGGTACACGTACCCGAGGCCGTGAGTGCGCAGCCCTGGAATAACGAAACCGCAAGGTCGCTTGTTAGCTGCTTGTAACACAAGAGACAATACCACCACAAAGCAATGACGTACGTATGACTCGCTCTCGATGTCGACGTTAAGGCAGTCGTAGCACGAGCGGCGGCGGCTGCAGCTCTGGCCCGCGACAGGCGCGTAATACGCACACGTGGTGCCCGCGGTTCGTCTTCCAGCGGACGACGCGCTGGCACTCGCGGCCTCGGTACCGACAGCACTGCTGTCGGTGGAGGAGATGGCGCTCATCGCGACAGATGGAGCTGCGCTCTTTGACTTGTGGACTGACAGCGCGCACGTCCGTCATGTCATTTCATTCGCACTTGATTCTCACCTGATGGTGATCGTCTGGTTTGCCCATCTCCTTTTTGCCTGAAACGCAGAACCCAAATTCCATGAATAAAGGAATTTTATTGGCTGAAAATACTCATTTGAGTAGTTTCTATTGGATGAAAGGTAAATTAATGGTGGTAGAAATATATCATTGGCTGAAATAGCATTGAGGATCCGCTGAATTGCAAGCCCTGCTGACGGCACGGTTGGCACTAAATGAGCTCCTGGTTGCAAGCTGCAAAGCAGCGAAAGCAACAGAGATTTATATTAATATACATGGCGGCTCCTATCTTGAAAGACGCTAGTGCCCAAGTTGCATGTCAACTTGGTTGGCTCCAAAGGGCTGGTACTCCAGAGTACTCTGAAGTACCTCGTATCGAGCTCGAAGTCAACCTCAGTATTACTGCCGCTTGCACCTGATAGACGGAGCTCAGATCTCAACTAGACAGTGACGGCTGAGAGACTTGCTTGTGGCTCTGCTGCTGCGTGAACTGCTGGAGACCATGTGGTGGAGTTCTCTTGGGCGCGCGAGAACTTGCAAAAATCGGAAAGGTCAGATCAAATTCCACTGCTATGACATATCCACTGTTACGAGAAATGAGACTCGGATTCCAGGCGTCAGCCTCGAATCCTGGCCCATTCGTTTGATGCAGAGCTTTACTTCCACGAAAGAAATTCACCTCTGCTGTCGAAAGTCTCAGCTAAAGGTGTTGTCGACCATTTCCCGAGGTCACCGCGAGTCAACTGGCGAATGAATACCCAGTGCTGCTTCTTCACTCAGTCAGTCGCTCTTTATCCCCACCACACTTCGCATTTCGTCACACTCACCAGTCGAGACGCAAGCCCATAAGTTATATAGCGAAAAGCTTTGACCTGGGCTGAAAGTCTAGGTTGGGTATGCATCTTTATAGTTACGGGAGTAGTGTCTGTAGCTTCTTCGTCGAAAGACTCCTTGATTTCCTACGCGCGTGACGGCTTGGAGGCCGACCAGGTGGACGACGTGGTCTTCTTGGGGTCCAGCGGCTCCTTCTCTTCTTCAGCATCCTGCTCCTTTTCTTCGTTGTCAAAGGCCTTCTTCCTGTCGCCAGAGTCCTTCTTGGCGTTGATCGTGGGCGAGTTCGGGTAGCTCGCGTGTGGCGGGTACTCTTGCGTAAGCGCGCTGCCGAGGTGCTTCTTCCAGCGGAAGAGATTCACGCCCGAGTACATGAGCGACTTGAGGCGCATCTTGAGCATCTCCTTGCGGCTCTTGGGGAACGGCGTCGTGTCGAGGCAGATGACGCCTGGCACGGAGAACATGTCGCTGTAGCCCATGCCAAAGACGATCGCGCCGGGACCCCACTCCTTGACGTAGGACGCCAGCTGCTTGGAAATCAAGCGCTTACTCACGATGTGCGCACCGTAGTAGTTCTTCGCGTCGATCCAGCGGATGGGCGTGCCGTTCACGATCACTGGGTCTAGCAGCAGGATGTCGGGCGAGATGACGCGGCGGCCGTACGTCTCGACCTGTTCTTCACACAAGTCATCTTGGGTTCTGTAGAGAGAGAGAGAGAGCACACAGGGTACAATCACAATGTTAGCCTTCTCTGTATACAAAACAATGTCTCCTCCATACAAGACAATGTCCCTCTATACAAGACACGTACTTGACGCGGATGCCCTGGGCCTTCATGAAGTGCTCGATTGTGACCTCGAGCGACTCGGCGTTGTACGACGGCACACCAATGAACGGGTCGCTCTTGTGCACGCTGTCGTACTCAACAGCCTTGCGGATTTCGTACTGGTCGCGCTTGGCCAGGTTCTCGCTCGGGCTGTTAAGTGCGCGCTTGACCTGGATCGTGTTGAGTCCGCGCTCGCGCAGGATGATGCGCATGAGCGACACGGGCGGGTAATTGTGTGCGCTTGAGAGCTCGATAAGCGTCTTGCCGCTCATGTACTCGTCGCTGATCTTGCGGCTGTTGCGGCGCACGCGGTGCGTGTTGACGAGCAGGGACATGCGCTGCAGTTGCTTGCGCAGGTTGAGGGTCATGTTGGCCGTGATGGGCAGCATCTGCAGCAGCTCGTCGATGCGGTTCACCTGGTGGCGCTTGAGGCGCCTGAACGTCTCCTGCTGCAGGATCAGGCCCGCCGCCTGGGTTTCCAGTAGCTGCGGGATGGGCTTGACGGGCCATTCGAGCTTCATGGGCTTGAGGTCGCCGAACTTGCTCTTGGCGTCCTTGATGTCCTTGGGCGTGAGCGCGTCCGAGGACGGGCCGTTGCTGTACACGGATGACTGCATGGACGAGTACACGGACGACATGGCAAAACACGGGTCCAGGCCCACGGCACGCACGCCCTCCATCACGGTCAGCGCGCGGTCCATACGGCCGGTCTCGAGCGACGTGAGCGACGAGATCTCGGGCTCGACACCCGAGAGCCGCATCTCCATGAGGATGTCGAAAAACGCGTCTGAGCGCCACACGAGCGACGCGCGCAGCAGCCAGTGCATGTACGTGTGCACTGACACAGGCCGCAGCAGACGCAGGTGCTTGAGCACCTTGATCGCCCCGTCGAGGTACTCCTTGCGGTAGCAGATGTCCAGGAATCGATTGTAGTCGCGCAGCTCGAGCTTCATGCCGGCGCGGTCCATGAGCTCCCAGAGTGCGACCACCTCGCTCGCGGCCGATGTGTCGTCGCACACGTCAAAGAGTGCGCGCAGCGTCTTCTCGTCCACCTTGCGGCCCTGGTTGAGCATGTCGCGCACGATGCGAATGCCGTCGGCGGGCTTCTTGGCCTCGCAACACGCGAGCACGCCCGGGATCAAGAAGTTCTCGTCCAGGAACGGGTTGCCGTAGTTCCGGTACAGGTCGAAGAGAGTGTGGCCCTTGAGGAACGACTCGCGGCGCAGCCGGTCGACCAGCGCCGCGATTTCCTCGACGCTTGGCAGCGTCTTCTGCAGCGACTGGATCTCCTTGAGCGTCAGCGTGATCTTGTCGGTCGCGATGTCCTTGAGCGCACTGGGCTTCTTCGCGACCGCGTCCTCTGCAGTCGTGGCAGCAGCGTCAGTCGCATCGCTTTCCGCGTTGTCCTTGTCGACAAGCGAGGCGGTAACGTGCTGCTTCTTGTATCTGTGCGACGAGCCATTCGTCGAGCGCGAGTCGCTGTGGCTGTAGTGGTTGTTGCTCTGGCCTCTCTGTGACCCGACGGTCACGCGCGAGTCGTTGTTGTGACTGTGGCTTGATCCATTCACTCTCACAGACGATGTGCCATTCGGCTGCTTAGCAGCCCTCAGGAGCGCCGCCTCTTCCTCCGATTGCTTCTGGCCGTTCACTCGGGCGGTCGCAGGTGCGCGCGTGGGGTTCACCACCGCTGGTGCAGCAACAGCCACGACTTCGTCCTTTGCAATAGCAGCAGGCGAGCCGTTCAGCTCCACAGTAGAGCCATTGAGCTTGGTGGCGATCGCAGCCGCCGCCGAGTGCTTCTTCTTGCCTCGCGTGGACGCCTTTCGCTTCACTTTGGCCGGGATGGGCTTGTGGATCACTGCGGCAGCCGTCGCAGAGCTACTCGTGGCTGTGCTGTTGAAGCGCGCAAGCAGCACAAGCGGCGGCTGGTGGGGCGCAAATGCGGCCAAACGCGCAGCATCCACTATAGGAGCGTTAGACGAAGGCACGAGGCGGCGCGCAGGACCCGCCAGGCGACGCGCGTGGAGCTGCAGCATCTTGAGAAGCTCGTGTTGCGCTCTTGTTGCTCTGCTCCACCCGACCGTGACGCTTTTCTTTTCCAAGGGTGGACTACTGTATTGAACTTGAATAGAGCACCCAATCCAATGAATTTCTCAAATACCGGTATTGAGTGATACATACTGATATACCGGTAGAATCGGTTTCAGAGCCAAGATGGCTACATTTTAAGGTGGCGGTTTCATTTTGAAAGGGTGCCGTCCCATGAGCTCGTGTCACGAGCTTGGGGGCGAAAGAGGACAAGCCACTCACACGCACACGCAGGAGACCTGAACGACTCTGGCGGAGACCGATCTATTTGCTGACTACCGTGCCGCTAAACCCGGAACGTGCGATTGTGCTCTCCGCTGGCGATCCTCGCTCAATTGAGATGCCCTTGACTGGCCGCCAGCACTCGTCCTCTCACTGCTATCACAATTCAAAGATTGTCGCTGTGCCCAACAGCAGCTATCCAGCAACACCACAAGCCTCTTTCTTCATGACTGTGGTCGGAATGGGCGGCGGACGAGGCCGAGCAGCGTACGCGTACCACGATCTGGACGAAGAGCTCTTCTTTCCCGTCATCGAGCACGCATATCACAGTCAGGAGTCGCCCGTGGCCAAGCCGCTCTCTGAGTCCATGATTCTGCGCAGCCACTTGGACAAGATAGCAGCCAAGCGACGACGACTACTGTGTGTTGTGGGCTCGGGCCTCGTGCTGCTCCTGGGCAGCTCTGCGCTGCTGCTGCTGACCAAGACCATCGAGTCCCAGCACCATCTATCGCCATTAGAGCTCACCATCGGTGCGCCGTACGGAGCTCTTCGTGGGAAAGGCGACATCAAACCCAGCGTCCACACGCCGCTCGACGGCGAGCTGTTTGATTTGCTCAACAATGTCGACCCCAATAGCCCAGACGTGGGCGATGCCGACCCAAATGACGCTCTCCAGCACGCCCTGGACCTGGAGCTACATGCAGCGAGCGAGCAGCACGCGACAGCTGTTGCTCTGGAGGAAGACGACGAGAGCGACCTGTACTATTACGACCGCGAGGACGAGGAGGACCGGCCGTGGCGGGGCCTCAAGGGCTACCTTGAAGACGACAAAGCCCAACCGATGGTCGAATAATTCAGGCAATAATTCAGACGGTCATTATTTTATTTTTTATTTATTGATCGTCTCCAAATAGTATAAATGCAACCTATTTCAAGCAAAATCTAAGACGCATCAATCACGAGCGCACCTCCTTGAGCGTGAATACCTGCTTGTAGCCGCTCGGGATCTCGAAAAGGCGCTCGTCGATGTCCTGTGAGAGCGTGATCTTCTGGAAAGTGTACGCAATGCGCACAGTGAACATCATCGGCAGCTCAAACTTGACGGGAAAGCCCGGTGGAAGTTTCTAATAAAACAGATCACAGTGTTAGCCTCAATCTCAACCAACCAACATGTCAGCAGCCCATTGAACGTACCAGTTCGAAGAACTCCTCGAGATTCTTCACGTGCTCGCCTGTGTGCGAGAGGAACTGGATCACAGGCAGGAAATCTGCGAGCGCGAAGGGAAAAGTGTCGGCCATGAGCACCTTCGCGTCGAATTCCTTCCCCACGCGACGCGTCTCGGGCACCACCGTGAGGCTGCGGAAGGTGTTGCGCGTCCCACCTTCAGCCACGAGGTCGTTCTCTTCGTCCTCAGCAGCGCTGGTACTGCGCTTTTTCTCCTGATTCGACCTCTTGAAGAGCGACGACATTTTGGACTTCTTCTCAGTCTGGTGAGTATCCTCGCTGCTAAAGTACTCCTGGAATGATGTCGTGGCGGTCAGCGGATTCGGGATGTGGTCGAGTCGTAAGAACGCTTGGCAGCGCTCAGTCTCGCTCGGCAGTTGGGGTTCGACACCCTCGTCAGACAAGGTGGTCCGCTCCCCACTGTCTTCACTCCCATCCTGGTTGTCTTCGTCGTCGATCTCAGCGGTGGCTGACAGTCGCCGCTCTACTGTGCCATTCGACGGCGCCGGCAGCTCGAACGTGGGTCTCGTGTGACCCACGTCGTACAAGATTTTGATGCCGTTCATGTCGAGCGAGAAGTTCTTCTGCGTATTAAGCCACATGAGCACGAAGCTCCCGTTGAACTCGGCCTCAAAGGCTCCGGCGATCGCGATGTTCTTGACGCCGTCGGTCTGGCACACTGGCAACTTCTGGTCGTCGTGGAAGTACGTAGCCGTGAAGCAGAACTCCCGGCTCTTGGACGTAAAATTCCAGCGGATCGTGTCGCCCGCACACACGTCTAGATGCATCTCCACCTTCTTGCCCTTGGCCAAGCGCAGCAGCGTCTGACTGGGCTCTCCCGGTTTGGTAGTGACACTTTCACTAACTGAAGAGCTGCGGCGTTGGTGCGGGTCCTTGATGTCTGCAAGACTGCTCTTGCGCTCGCGCCCGATCTCCTCCAGGTCGTCGTCGCTGTCAAAGTTCGTGTTGCGCATGCTCTTATCCTTAGTCATGCGCTTCTTCGTGGGCTTTGAGCTACTCTTGTTGACGTTGAGCGAGTGGATCGAGAGGTGGTTGACGAACTGCTGGATCTCCTGGAGCGGCGCGTCGGCCGTGGTCTCCTTCAGTTTCCTCTCGGGCTTCACCACGGGCCGGAACTGCGCTGAGACTGCGAAGTTCTCCATCTTGTACTTGGTGCCCGTCCACGGACACTTCTTCTTCTGGTTGGGCTTGATGGTCGTGACGTCCTTGCGCTTGCGGAACGTCATCTTGGAGCTGTCGAGCGAGGAAGATGAGAGCGGCGTCGTGAGCAGCATCTGCAGTCCCAGGTCCATACTCGTGACCGACGAGTGGCGCAGCGCGTGCGTCACGTCGTAATATGACTGGCTCTCGTGGTCCACGACGATTGCGTGGCCCGGTCGCGTGCTGTGGCGGCCCATGAACATGTGCGACATCTTGCCACGCTTCCACTTGACGCCATCGAGACCCTTGAGCTCCGAGTCGCAGCGCAGCTGTGAGCCGCGCTTGGTGATGCGGATCGTGTCGGATGGCAGGATCTTGGACACCATGGGCACCCACGAGTGCGCCTCTAGCAGGACCTCGGCTTCAAAGTCTGGCAAGTGCTCGAGCGCCTGGAAAAACGACTCTTGGCGCGCGTCCATGAGGTTGAAGAGCTGCTTCTCGCCGCGTAGAAAGAGCTGTGCGAGCAGGAACTCGTCGTCGCAAAGCGTCGCGTCGTGCACGCAGCTCCAGCCGTCGACACTGCGGGACGTGACGCTCGCTTCGTGCTCCTGTCGTTCATGTCAAGCACATAAATCAGATCTCTCTAAAAGAGCTCTTCACTTCAATGGGTACGTACAAGCAGAAGCTGGACAAGCGCGCGCTGCGCTGGCTGCACGAGCCGGATCGCCAGGTGCAGCGCTGAGTTGCCGCGCGCATCTTTTGCTTCAAGCACCTGCTGGAGCGCAGACGGCTCCTCAAGCGCTGTCACTGCGTCATTGCCATTGCAGTCCTCATTGCTGTCGCTCGCTTGACGCGCGGCCTGGAGGATCGCGCGGGCCTTGTCAAGACTTCCCTCCCACACAGCCGCGTGCAGCGGCGAGACGTCCAGCGTCGGCGATGGCGCTCTGCCCATGGTTGCTGATCTGGATCTGAAGGAAGAGCTGAAGGAAGAGCGATTGCGACAGCCTCTGCCGGTTCAGATGTGGCTCATCAAAAGCATCAAAATCACCAGCGAAAGCCCAATCAGAGCGCGTTCTTTTGGGTCGCAAGAGGGCTGTCTCTCAGTGGCAAAGTTGCTAAAATGCCTGGAGAAAGGTATACAAACTTCAGCTCAAAAGTGGATTAGTTCGCACGTCTTCAAGGGAGATAACATTATTGTGTCTGTTGATGTACGCTGTCCATGTTCGCGCGCTTTTCGAAAAGCGCGCGAATCACAATTTTTTCGAGCAGCTCAGAAAGCAACACGCGACAACAGCTACAAGCGCTAGAATGAGCCGCGAGGAGCTGGCGCTGGAGACGCAGCTGCTGCTGCAGGAGGTCTCGCAGGTGACGCAGTACCACCAGGCAGAGGCGATCGTCGACGAGGCCACGGCGACGGCAGCGCCCGCGTCGCAGTTCGAGGAGGCCAAGAACGCGCTGCTGGAGAAGCTCAAGAAGAAGAAAGAGCTCAAGCGCCAGCAGCTGCAGCAGGTCAATCACCGGCGGTATGGCATCGCTACGGCCC
>JAASFV010001203.1:0-10324 GCA_023334015.1 Globisporangium paddicum
CCAGTACGAGCCCATGGTGCGTTTGGTTGGCTATGGCTGAGGAGGATTGAGTTCTCACTGTTGACAAAAATGCTGGTGTACTGCTTTTGCGTAGGGCGAGGTATCTGCGGATACGATGTGGACAGCGCGTGGCCGGTGATGCCGAGGTGGTTGGTGGATTCAGGAGCCGCGACTCTGGAAGATCCAGGATAATGTGTTGTAACATGTCGCAGACTTTAGATTTATCATTGCACCTGGCTCATGATTCGCTGATAATCCGAATGCGAGCACATGATTGGGTCAAAAGTTAGAACTGTCAATGTTACTCTTTTAGCGTGAAGTAACTCTGAAGTTAACATCAAAGACGGAGTTACCATAAAAAGTCCGAACACCAAATATCTCCAGAAGGAAGTCTTCTGATTGGCTAAAGAGGCTGGTTAGATAGCTAATAAAAGGCCTAAACAAATAATCTTCGGAACAAGGTGGTATTTGTATCGTGTAATTCACAAAAGAAGGTCAAGATACAACAGCTGTTGACAGAGCTAAACTTTATCGCTATAATTAATATCGGATACACCCGCTAATGTCAAAACGGAATTGGCCCAGACAACGCCGACGTCAACAGTTGTATCGAAAGCTGACTGTGTCTGTATTTTGCGAAATGCGGTCAAGAAATGAAGGAACTGTCGCGTGGTACAGTATTCGCCTGATGGCCCTTGATAATAGCGTAGCGTGCTCATGCCTTGGTGAAGGGAGCCAATCAGGTCATGCTGACATGCGAATGCGTCAGCCAAAAAGAACCTCGTGCCTGTCAGCCAAGAAGATTTAAATGGCATACCTTGTATCTCAGAAATATCGACCCATGCATATTTTGATTTGGATAAAGTATGCCAAGCTGGGTCGATCCGAGGGTTTTGGGAATCACGGTACACTTTCACGTAAAGCGCCAGTAACGTTCCCCAACGAACCCAGTCCTGTGATTGGTAGAAATTCGCGAGGGTGGGTCACCATGTTTTTTTCCTGAGTCAATTTGTTGTGCTTGTTTGGATTGTTTGGATTGTGCTATTTTGGGCCGCGCCTCCCAGACAAAACAACACACACGCACACAAGCCACAACCGCGCGACAAGAACACCTTGCGCTTGTGTTGGTGTTGTTGGCCTTGCGTTGACAGATCGTCCGTCTTCCGCCCCCCCCCTCCACACAACCTCCGCTTGCGTGCGCGGCTCGCCAGAGAAAGCACCAGATCACCCCCCTGTCATCCGGCGATGTTAGCGCATGAGCAAGGAGCTGCGGCCGCTGGCAACTGGGGGAATTCGTTTGCGCGCGTGAGTCGCTTGTTGTTTGTGTACACTTGCTGATTTGTTTGCCTCGCTTGCTTGCTTGCTTGTTTGTTTGCGCGCAACTAAACATGCCTTGTGTTGTGTGTATACGTACATGTGTACGCACGTACGTACTTGCAGGCCGACATGGACAGCGTGCCGCTCTTTGAGCGCGAGCACCGTCGCGACGGGCAGCTCGTGCAGCGCCTGCAGAGCGAACTCGCGGACGCCAAGCGCTTCGTGGAGGCGCAGGCGCGTCGCCAGAACGACCTCGAGTACGTGAACGAGGATCTCGAGCGCAGGTGCGGACCCTTCCCAACACGCATGTTCACACATTATCTGCTCTTGCGCGTCCAAACAAGTCTAACGAACCATGACTTGCGCGCATGTGTTTGTTTGTGCGCACACAACAGACTTGAGCAAGAGGCGCTCGACCGCATCAAGCTCGACGCACAGAAAGCAGACGACGAACGGTGCGTGTGCTTACTTGCCTTTCAGAAGATTCGAATGGCATTGGATTTGTGTATCAGATTCTCTATTTAGAAGGCGAATCGCATTGGAATTGAGAATTTGTTCTCACACTTGATATCTTGTGTTGTCTATCTGTAGCCGCTGGACCCAGGAGCGCGCGCTGCTGGAGGAGCAGCGGAATCTTTGGGAGAAGCGCTGCGAGGAGGAGAGCAGGCGCCGCGCCGTGGTCGAGGAGCGCCTGCGCCGCGCCGAGAAGGAGCTTTACCGCATGCACCAGAAGAAGTACGACATTGAGAAGACGGTGCGGCGCGAGGAGAGTGAGAAGCGTGAGCATGAGGCCCACATCGTGCGCAGCCTCAAGCGCGACCAGCAGGAGCTCAGCGCCGCGCGCTCCAACGGAGGCGGAGCATCAGGCAGCAGTCAGCGCGCGAACCAGAACCCGAATTCGTATTTAAACATCGACCCGACAGTCAACCCAAAGGACGCCAAGCCCGCGGCCGTGCGCACGCGGCAGGCGCTGTCGTCCGCCATGGACTTCTTTGGCGTCTGATGCGTCCAATTCCATGTGAAGGAGCCACCCAGAATTGCTGGGAAGAGTTGAGAAGGAGAAGAGAGACGACGACGACGATGGACACAGGGACGCAGCTATTTTTTTTTCATATTGCGTGAGCGCTTTTTATTTTTTTTTCCTTTGATAACAAAACCCTTTTTGTACCATACAAGCAGAGCGTGACATTGGCTGATGTTGGTTCGTGTTGCTCATGTGATGCACGCAGGCGTGCTTGACTGTTACGATAGGCTCCGAGCCAATCGTGTCCATTGAGCAGATCGCAATGCGATTGATGAGATGGATCGCTTGGCTGATGAGAGCGGGTCATGGCTACAGAATGAAGCAGCTGTCGCCAGTGACCAAGAGCTCTTCGCATCCTTTGCGAGAACGATGTGCTGAAGCCATTGGCACAGATGACTAATGAGATGAATGCAGTCATCCAGAGCGCAAGGGTGGCGAAGGAAGCACTTGTTCCCATTTTCATTTTCGCGATCTTTCATTCTGATAACTGGCCTCCAGTCGTCCAAGCTGTCCATTTTTACCCAATGAAAATCCCAACTTTCCTCTTACTGGTTGAAATTCGTCGCAGCTCATATTATTAGCCAATCAGCATTTCAATTGCTAGAAATGCCGCGCCATTTTCGTGACAACTCCATTCAAAGCAACATCATGAGCGCGACAGACAATGGCGCCTCGGCGAGCAACACCGCAAGCGACGCGGGCCTAGACCTGGACGAGGAGCTCAAGCAGCTGCTGAAGGAGCAGGAGGAATTTCTGAAGACCAGCAAGCGCCCGGCCGCCAAGGTCACGCGCATGGGCGGCCGCGCAGCCACGAAGCCAGTGTCCAACGAGGAGAAGAAGAGCGCTGGCGATGAAGACGACGAGACAGTCGCTAGTGGGCCGCAGATCCTCGGCAGCGTCGTGGAGCGCGACGTGATCGAGCTCAACATCCAGAACGTGAACGTCATGCCGAGACGCACCCAGGCGACGGGCTTCCCTGTCGTGCAGCGCCGCGGCGAGAGTCTCTTCGGCAAGCGCCAACGCCAGCCTGTCGCAACGGGCGGAGCTGCTGCTAAGCCGAGCCGATTCAGCGCCATGAAGAAGCAGCAGGAAGGACTGACAGGTAGTGTTGTTGGGCAGCACGGTGATGCAGAGCCATCACTGGACTCGGATCGACAGGAGATCGACCGCACGAACACGGCGCGGCTGCAGGAGATGTCACTTGACGAGATCCGTCAGGCGCAGCAGGAGCTGCTCATGACGCTCGACCCGAAGCTCGTCGAGAAGCTCATGAGCAAGAAGAAGACGAACAAGCCCAATGCGCCAGCTGTGACTGCAAAGCCTCGTTGTGGCACTGGCGCTGGTGTCACTGTGGGGAAGACGATTATGAACGAAGAGGAGGACACGGAAGGCAAGGTGCTTGTGATCCCACCACCTGCACCGGCGTCCGCTATTGACCTGTCAAAGATCCAGAGCGAAGCCGAGCTTCACGAACAGGCCAAGCTGCTGCCGCCTGAGGAGCGCGCCAAGCACGAGTGGATGCAGTCCGTCCCAGCGACCGCGGCAACGACCAAGAGCGACGCGATCGCGAAGAAGCGGAAAGCCAAGCTGCAGGCCACGAACGAGCGCTTTGACTTTAATGGAGAGTGCATCAGCGTACTTGCTGGCCAAGAGAAGCAGCCAACACACTCGGGACTCTTCCACCACGGCGACGAGCCTGAGGCAGCTGGGTACACGATGGCGGAGCTACTCCATCTGGCGCGAAGCACAGTTGCGAGCCAGCGCGCGATGGCGCTCACGACGATTACAAAGATCCTGCGCAAGCGTGCCCAGTGTGTCGAGATGCAGAGCGATCTGGCCGAGGTTTTCCCGCGCGTGCTGCCGAGTGACCTGCCGATCACGATGCGCATCGGCCTCGACGACCAAAACTACACGGCGCTCAGTGCAGCTATTGGCGCGCTGCACGCGTTTCTGGTCCCAGCACTATCGCTTACCAGCGGCAGCAGCAGTTTTGAAAGCGCCTACGGGACTGTGGTCGCGCCACCGCGCATCCACTTGCACCAGAACGTCAAGGAAGGGCAGGAGCAGCGTCATCAAGGGGCTTTAACAGCGACGATGACCACGGACACACGCTTGGTGTTTGAGACCCCGCAGACAGAAGAAGTGGTGTACATTGACACGGCTGAGTCCCCGGAGGACGGGAGTGCGATCGCGGACGAGGAGCTCACTTTCTTGGACCCAGTCCAAGGCTTTCTTAACATGGACATTGGCACACGCGTGCGGTACATTCTCGAGTCGATCCAGCTCCCAGACCAGAATGCGACTGAGATGATGCTCGACATTCTCATTCAGATCGCCAACCATTCGTCCAAGGCCGCCAAGGATATAGGCACGAACGCCAAGCTCATGAAGGCGATCCAGCGCAAGTTCATCGAGAACGAGGACGTGCTGACGCTCCAGGAGGAGAACGAGGTGGCACTGCGGTTGACAGTCAAGGCACTCGTGCTCGTACGTGCGCTGTGTCAGGGCTCGCGAGCAGTCGCAGCCTTCCTGATCGGCAACGGCGTGATCCAAAGCACCAAGGGCTTTCTCGCTATTCAAGGCAGCGGGCGCTCGTCCACGTCGCTGTACTTTGAGATCCAGCGCGAGAGTTTGCGCATCTGGCGCGTGCTGCTGAACTACGGACTCGACTTCCACTGTTTCGCCTATCTGTTCCCGATTCTGTGCGGCTTCCGCGGCGCCGACCTCGTTCATCTGACGGCTGAGGAGAAGAAGAGCGATGAGGCTTCTGGAAATTCTTCGACCGGACGACCAGCGAGCGTGACTGCTGCGCTTTTCGCTGCACTTGAAGCGTTCTGTGGACTGGAAACAGTGCACGAAGCGCAACACTACTTCAACCAGCTAGGTTTCTTCATGGTCCAAGCTCTGGATGAAATATTGACGCGTTTGAAGAGCGCTATTGATGAAGATGACGAGACAATGGTCCTCGCCACGGCGCTCCGCTTCCTCAGCGCAACGGCATCGCTTGTACAGAAGTTTCACTTGGACAAAAGTGTCCTGACGAAAGTCTTCGCGGGTCTTCACGCAAGTAATTCGCTGACCAACTGGAGCGCTGATCTGCTGAGTGCTGCTATGCATTTCCACTCGCAAGTAATCGCAAATGGCTTGCTGAGCGATGATCTTGACGAAGACGAGGCGACGGCGCACTTCTTCCAGGTCGTGAAGCCGCACTTGCAGCAGAGCGTCACGACGAGCCTGAGTGCCCAACCCGCCGCAGTTCCTGGCATTCACCGCGTTTCGCTGGTGTGCAGCCTACTGACGGCCGCTGGCGACCTCATCGTCCGCACAAAAGACTCGTACGATGACGCATTCGTCGCGACGATGTATGCCTTTGGCTTGACGCTCATGGAGAAGTTTGTGAGTGGCCAGGAGTACTGGCTCAGCGAGCTGCTGACCAAGCTGCTCTTTCAACCCGTAATTCTGCAGCGCATCGGCTTCTTTAATGACGGCGACGCATCGATGATGAGCCGCGTGCTCGTTCCGATCTATCAGGCGCTGGTGAACACGTCCTCCGAGCAAGAAGCCCACTCGCGCCGCAACTTTGAGTCAAAATGCGCGTCTCCAGGCGACAAAAATTCGTGCCAGCTGCGCGTGCCGCAGTACGAGGACGAGTACGTGGGCTCCAACCTGCCGCTCCCTGGGTTCTGGATGTTCTGTCCTTTCTCGCGCATGGAGAGTGCCTCTCAGGGAGGCGACGCACAGCAGAAGGAGCCCTTGAGTGGCCCCACGCGTGCTGAAAGCGACGAGATGAAGCTGATTGTGAGCGCTACATGCCGGTATCTGTACCAGTTAGAAACTGTAACGACGAAGCAGCGTTCATCAGCATCAGCCTCAACGTGGAAGAACGTGGTTGTGACATACCAGAACGAGATGCAAGCTGAAGACAAGCTTTTCCACCTGCTGCACGTGTTCTTCGCCGGTGGCGATGTCCTCTTTGACGAGCACGTGGATATGGCGCTCCGCCAGTTCCTACCCAACTTTGCCGTGCCAGTGCTAACTTCCAAGTCCAGCTCGACGCTGTTGTACGACGGCATTCTGCGTAATTTGCGCCGGTTCCAGCACCTGGACCCCAACTTCAATGCGAATGCGGCAGCCGACGTCTCGTTCTCGACAGACGAGCAGCTCGTGATGACGTTTGTCGAGAAACTCCTGGCGGACTTCACGTCGCTCTCGTACGGAAATGTGCATTTCGCGCGCTGCGTAACACTGCTGCTCGCGAGCGACTTTCCCATCGCGATGCGCAAGTGGGTCTGGAAGGAGTTGCAGGACTGCAGACTGCTCCACCTGCTGCGGCCATTCGATGACGCTCAACACGCTACGTTCGTCCGCTGCACCTCCCAAAAGATCCACGACGAGCAGCTGCTGCAGTTGATGAAGCAGGCGCTCTGTCAGCAGCAGGTCAGTCTCGAGAAGGGCGCATTTGCGTACAAGATCGCAGTGCACCACGTGACAGCGTACCTCTTTGGGGACGCGAAAATGAGCTTCTCGCGGCAGCTTCTGGCACAGGACCTGGCCAAGGACGCGTTGCCTCTGGTCTGGCGCCACTTGTTGAGCTACGAGTTCACTGCTGAAAAGAAAAGCGAAACATGGGCGTTTGTAGCCAAGCAAGCGACCAAACCTGAGCGTGTGGAGCGCATGGAGACTCAAGCAGGGCTGTCGTCGGACCAGATTGCTGCATTCCATGCGAGAATCGCAGAGTAGTGGAATGATAAAGACACTTCGTTAGATCAGCATTCTCAAGTTGGAGCTATTTCGTCACCTGTGTCAGCATTACGCGCTTCTTCTTCTTGGTGCTATCATCTGCTGTCTTTGCTGCCTCTTTTCTCTTCCCACTAGTGTCAACAGCATGATCAGCCTCAATCTTGACGTACTTGAAGTAGAGCAGAGGCCGAATCGTATCTGAAGTCGAGAAGTTCGCGAGTCCGCGGTGCCACACGCGGTAGTCCATGAGTACGGGCGTACCTGCAGGTACAAGGTGCGTCACGCTTTCCAAGTGCGCATAGTGCTCAAACGCCGAGCCGTCTCCGCGGATGTGCGACGTTTTCTTCATCTCTGTCCCACCGACGCTCTCGCTCAAGTCCACGAGCGGGACAAACACGTTCAGCCGGTCCGCTAACATGTGAAGCACAATTTATCGGTTAAAACGCTGCATTGAACAAGCGATTAACGTTGCATCGACATGCCGCATAGACTGACAGGAAAGCAAAGAAAGACGTTACCTTTCTCGTGCTTAGTGAGGCTGCGATGCACGCCATCGAGGTGCCAGTTCTGGTCATCGTCTCCGGGGCGCGACACCACACAGCCGACGTACTCGAGTCGATAATTCGCGTGCGTGCCCTCACTCCCATTTTCATCACCAGCTTCTTCACTTAAAATCTCCTTAACGAGACTCTGCCAGCAGCGCGCCATCTCCTGGAAAGGCGCCATGTCAATAACCATACTAGGATCAGCTGTCTTACTGGAGCCCGCATCCCCTGCAGCTAACACACGCGCCGATGTCTTCTGGAACGACATGGCGCTGATCTGTATGTCCACGCGTCCGCCTTGGCGCACGTAAAAGCCCGCGAGCACTTCCGCGTTCTTGAGCAGTGTCAGGTCGATCTGCTTGTCGCGGGCGGCGCTCAAGTGCGTCTCGTACACGCGCAGCACCGCATCGTGCACGCGCGCGACAAGCTCATCTGGTGGCATGAGATGGTTCGTGTGCTGGTTCACGAGTGCCACGAAGCCCGTGTCGTGGAACTCTTGTGCGAGCGCAGCAACGCCGCCATCATCCTCGCTCATACTTCGCTTTTTACTAGTGCAAAATGCAAAATGCGCCCACTGAAAGTGACGACATAACAATTACCTTATTAAAGCACACACCATCACATAATCCTCTTTATAAGATGATCAAGAGCTATCGTCGTATCTATCTCCGTTCGATAGATGCGCGGCAATCTCTCTTTATACACAGTACCTACTATCCAAGGTGGGAAACATCCAGACAATCACTCTGCAGTTCAACTGCAACCAACTCACGACTGGTACTCGTCCTCGTCGTGCAGCGAGAGCGACGATGACGACGAGAACGTCGACAGCAGCGTGCGGCAGGACGGCACACCGCCCACATGGAAGCCGCTGCCACCCCCACCGGTCGTGGTGGTCGTGAAGCTGCTTTCGGACCCACCCGTGGCCACGGACTGCGCGAACTCGCTGCCGCCAAAGCCGCCGTCGCTCGACGGGCGCATACCGCCGCCGGCGGCCTCGCCGTTCTCGGCGCGGACAACTTCCATGTGGTTGTCCATGAGGCTGCTGCTGTAGCCGCTGCCGCGACCGTAGCGCGACGGGAAGAGCTGCTGGAGGATGTTGACGCCCAGGAACTTGCCCACGACGGCCGCGAAGAGCTTCTTGCCGCGCTCGCAGCCCGACCAGTCGACCAGTAGCCGCGTGCACGCGCCCAGGAACGTCTCAAGCTGCTGGGATCGCTGTCGCACGTCCACGGCGCTCGTCGTGAACACCTTGCGCCGCGGGAATGCGAGCGCCTTGAGCGTCTTGCGCACGCGACGGCAGCTGCGACAGCCGCGCGTCGCGCTCGTAAACGGCAGCTCGCTCCACGTCGCGGCGAGCGACGCGAGCTTGCTGTCGGCATTGCTGGCGCTGCTATTGTAGCGCTGGTGGTAATGGTGGCAACAGCGCTTGGTGACTTTGAGCAGGCGCTGGCGCATCTGGTGGAAACTCTGGAAGCGCTGGATGCAGCGCGTGCGAAGCTGCAGCTCGGGCACCGAGACCTCCATCGCGTACCGAATGTGTCTCGCCTCGGACGGACCGTTCACGACGTAGAGCCCCGCGAAGCGCACGTTCTTGTGGTCGAGCTCATACTCAAACGGGCTGCCCAAGTTGCCGCCCAGCTGCAGCACGGCCGCGGGCGTGAGCAGCGCGAGCTCTTCCTGTGCGATCTTGTGGGCAATCGCAGCAGCGCGGTCCAGATTGTACGACTGCGGCGTGGACCAGCTCTCCGTGGGATCTTCAGCGTCTTCATGGCTTGGCCGAGCGGATGCGATCGTGTCGATTCGGCGCTGCATGTCGATGACGGTCTCGCTGGACTTGCGTGCGATGGTGAAATGCGGATATGGAGCGAGACTCGGAGGGCTCGCCGGCGGCGTGATCGTGAAGCTGAACGGGACCATGTGGACCATGTCGATGGATGGCAGAGGAACAACCTGCTGTCTCTTTGAAGCTGCTGGATGCGGGAGACTCGCCCCGCCCGATGGACGATCCAAGCTGCTACTTTGGCTACCAGCTGCTGGAGCAATTCGCGAATGAGAGCCTCATAGGAGACGCTGAAGAGACGCGCTCGACCAGACTACGGAAAAAGCGCACCACGTGGGACGAAGCGAACCGGATTTACCAGGTTTTGTTCGCAGATGCTTCTCTCTCGTCCAAGGATTGATGGTGCAAGCAGTATGAATCGGTCCAGCACTCGTACTGAAGACAGAGGTACTAGAGGTGGAGGCTCCGACATCTTGCTCGGTGCCTTGTCTTGGTGAGCTTGGTTGTCTTGTCTTGGTGCGCTAACTTGCAGAGTGATCCTGCACAAGAGCCACGAAGCGACCAAGACGGCTCAACAGCCCATACTTTATACTGCTTGCACCACCAATCTCAAGAATTGGTGGTGCAAGCAGTATGAAGCATGATGCAAGCAGTGGACCCTCTGTCGCCTTGAAGTTGCTGTGTAAAGGGAGCGACAAGTGACTGTCTGCGAGGATAAAGAACTCCGCGTCCACGAAATGGTGGGTTCACAATAGCAACGATGGGATCCAAGCTGTATCGCATGTGACACCTGCTGTGTGGGTGTGTCTTGTTTCAGCAAGATGTCTCCAAGTCCACAGAGCGAGTTCAGCGCGTTCGAGTTCAGCGTGTTCGTTCGCCCGGCATGGTAAGTGTAGCGCAGAACCATTACGACCC
>JAASFV010001204.1:0-10321 GCA_023334015.1 Globisporangium paddicum
GCGCGCTTGCTCACCGTGTGAGTGCTTTGTGCTACACTGCAGTATATAAACTGCGAGCTGAATTCTCGCGAATGCTGAACTCTAGAAGCGGGATGGGCGCGCCCAGGTGACGATGCCACTTCAACAGCACTAATCCGAGGCTAGCAGCCGTAATTCGCCGTCATCACCAGCTTGTACTCAAGCAGCGGGTCTCTCGAGTCTCGCTGAGTTGAGACCGCTTTACTGGGCATCCTAGTCTTTCGACACTATCAGAAAAGCCCAACTTGCTGCGAAAAATGATCAAATATATCTACCGGACAGGCATTTATAACGGACAACCCGCGTGGGCCAATCACATCGCGCGAAAAAGAAAGATGACGGATTGAAAACAGAGATGCTCAAGATAAAATTTATGTTTAGTACCGAAATAAATACCGGTAGTACCGCACCATAACAAAATCACATTGCTTCTTATGTGGGCGCACCGCTCTCTCCACATGCATACGCGATACTGAGCATAGTAGTCGCACACGCGAGCGTAAATATCGCTTCGTGGTATTGTTTGAGTTGGTGATGGTGCTGTGACCTTCAAAAGTGAAATTTGACGTTTCACTTTTATTTTTTATGTTTTGCGGTCCTGTCTGGTGAGGTCCCACTGTGTTGTCAAATTGTTATATCTGCTCCTAGCTGTCCGTTATAAGCAAGGGAGTTCGGTATTGTGAGTTTATGAGCCCGAAGCATGCAGCTTGTTGGATTGTGACCTGTGTCGCAAATCCAACGGGCACCGTCATGGTCGTGTTGGTGGATCGTGGCGTCGTGGGCGTGAATACAGTGTACAATTCACTTCAGAAGGATCTCGGACTGCGCTCCTGTGTGTGGGCGTCATCATCGGAGGCAAGATATCGAGAGCAATCTCAAGTCGAGATCGGTACTGTACTCGTCTGATGCCAGCGTGATCTTTGGTTCTCTTCAGCAAAAACCACGTGAGCGAGCATACGAAGTACTAGTATACAACAGTAAAATCAAGAGGCTTGTTCAAACCCCCATCTGGGCAGTGGTTTTTGGTCGTATCAGTGGTCTTTATCTTTCTGTGGCTGGTGTCATCTCGCAAAGACGGCGACTTCGTTCAGGTAGACTGCCTCCTGGCCCTGGCCGCTGGCGTCGTAGCCCCAGAGGTCTCCTCGGATCCAGAGTGCCGAGGCATCATTCAGAATCATCTGGAACTCGCTCGGGGCCAGCGCCGTTCCTTCGGGCTCTCGTATCCACCCAAAATCCTCCCGCAGCACAACCGCATAGGACGTCCAGAGCGAGGCCAACGGCAACGGGAACGTGCCCATGGCCAATGAAATCTGGTTCCCAACGGTATCAGAAATCGAGATCTGGCCCCGTCGAGGCCGGGGCGAGCCGTTAAAGCTCGGGGCCAGCATCTCAAACTGGAGTCGGCCACCGTAAGCCCTCTTCAATGCCTCGAGGACCTCGACTGGGGCTGCAAAGTGCCAGATATTGGTGTACACCTGGCCGCAGGGAAAACCGGGTGCCACCCGCGGGAGCTCTCCAGGTACGAGACAGGCAAGCTTTTGCGAAGAGCTGCAGTGGATGGAGCCCAGGTTCTTCTGCGCCTGGCCTTTCGCCGAGATGTCGCTGACAACGGAGCCCTGCTCACTTATATACGCGGCGTCAAAGTTCCACCCAAAGACGAGACCGTTGCTTGCCACCTGGGGTGGCCACGCGAGCTCCTTCATAGCCTCACTGTGTGAGATCACGCGAGACCAGAGATGCACGTGCTGGAGTTTGCCTACAAACCCAGTTTCAGCGTTCATGTTGCAGGCGACCGACGTTGTCTGTCCCAGGCCGTCGCTATTCTGGGTACTGCTGACTGTACACGGCTGCTGCTGCTGCTTTTGTTGATAGCTCAAGACCAGCCCGCCCAGGATGAACAGACCGCCGCTGATCAGCGTTTCGTGGACGCGGAACGGGCCGCCGTCGAACACTAGCATTCCGTTGTCATAAAGAGCCACGCGCCCATCCTCAAAGCTCCACGTGACCAGCAACAAGTGCCACGCGCTGTCGCTGATGTTGACAAATGTCGACAATTTGTCAGCTCGACTTCTCGAGTTGAGATACAATTCGAGACTCGACGGGTTGCAGAGCGCCAGTGGGATCGCCCGGGCCATAGCACTGGTCACGGAATAGGACGCAAGGCAGGCGCTCGAGCTCTGCTGACTCGTCTTTACCCAGAAGGACAGCGAGAATGCCTTAAATGACCCAGCACATAACAAAGGTTAGCCTCAACAACAACACTGTGATACAATAGCAGAGAGCCTACCTCGGTGGGGAATGTCGCCACAGCGCTCTGGCTCACGACGTAGTCGCGCCCCGTTAACGCAAGCACGTTGCGCTCCGACACTGGAGCACTGGGTGCCGAGCTCAGGTCGCCGCCGATGCCACACGCGAACGAGCACTCACCCGTGGGTGACGCAAGATCACACTGCTGGTCGTACTCGCTCTCGCCAAAGACCGCGTCGACCGAGAAGACGCCCCTGGTCGCGACCCGCAAGACGTTGTCGCCGTTCTCGACCACACGCCAGCCTTTCAGTGGATCATCACCACTACTTTTCTTGGCCCCCGTGGTAGAGGTTGTGAAGCTATGGCGGACGAGCTCGTTGCCATCGCCATAGTCAAACAGACGGACCACGGTCTCCTGGGTCCCACCGAGGGCTGCACCGGGTGTGCCTGGGTCGGTTAGCGTCAGTGTCAGGTACTCAAAGTGGCGCTCTTTCACGGTATCATCCAGAATCGTAATCTCGATGAACTGGAGCGCTTGACCGATACCAAAGCGCAGGAAGAGGCTCGTCGGGTTGTTCTCAAGCGCCATTGGGATGAAATAATCCTGGTTGTAACTCGCGGTTCGCTTGAGTGGGTCGAGGTTCACGATGACCGTGATGATACTGTCGGTGCCTTGCAGTCGCACCACAGGCACGACGAGCGTGGGTGTATTCTCTGTGACGCTGTACACGCCGCGAACGAATGTAAATAGTCCGTTGTGCTGATACTCGAGTGCTTGGATCGCCATGGACACGGCCGGGAGTGCTGGCGGGCTCGTGATGCTTACATTCAGCGCACTGACAGCATCGCCGGCTCCTAATACAACTACGCCACTCTTCATCAGGTCACTCTTTGGATTCGCCAGCTGGCTCTGCAGATCCATAATAGCTTCATGGACGAGCACGTCCGCGATGTTCTCCGAGGGCAAAAGCTGGAACTTGACGATCACGGAGCCCTCGAGCAGGTCGAGGATCTGGATTCGCGCTGCGTCAATGCCCAGCGAGGCACTGAGCACAGTCGTGAATGAGGCCTTGAACTGCGTCTCGGCTGGAGAGCCTGCCGGAAGCGTGCTGATGTCCATGTCGAGCTTGAGCGACACAGTCGCGACGTCTCGATTCGGATTGAGCGCTCCACTCATCGCAGACACACGCTCATCGTCAAACTGTGTGAGTGGTGATGCAGATTGGGAGCTACTCTTGCTGCTGATCTTGATACTGGAAGCCAAGGACGAATCCTTGATCGGGATGTTGGAGAAGAGCTTGAACGCGTGGTTCTGGAACTTGTAGCAGAGTGCCATTCTGGCTGTCGCCTGGGCGAACGTGTAGCTCACTAGCCGGTTAATCACAAAACTGGCCAGGCTTCCTCCGACCGCTGGCAGCGCGTCGCAATCTGCGTCAACACTGGCATCACTCGCGACAACCCACTTCGCAGCGTCAAAGTCCTGTATGCCCACACCGTTGAACTCGAATGTCATCATACTGCCTAGATCTGCCGGCTCGGCCTGCAGCAGTTGGACCTGCTCGATGTTAAGCACTTCGCAGAGCACGTCGCTGAACATAATAAAGTCGGCCATGTTGCCGAAGCGGTAGCAGAGTTTCCACGTGCCCAGGTTCGAGCCTGCTGTCCCCAGAGCGCCAGTACTAACACTGCTGCCTACTGGGGCCACAAACTTGACCGTGAAGATTGCCGAGCCACCCCGCGCAATAGACGTGACGGATTGCGTTGTTGTGACCACCGAGGTCGTCATCACGTCCGCATAGGCCGTCAGCAAATCCGCAGAGCACACGATCGCGTCCGCGGGTACCCAGGCGATTTGGTCGTCGCTGACTGTGAGTCCGAACGTGCCAGCCACGGTCATCTGCACCTGTTGATCAGCTACTACAGACGTCGCAGCGGGTACCCAGATCTCCGCCTGGGCGACAGAGACAGAGATCTTTGCAAAGAGCGCAAAGGGCTGCCTATCAAAGCTATAGCAGAGGTTCAGTTTGTCAAAAGCCTTGGGGAACCACACGAGCGTCTTTTGGTCGACGACGTCTGTGATCGCGAATGCATTGCTGCAGTTTGTCAAGCCACTGGCGGTCCATCCGAGTCGGTCCGTGTTGCCCAGTCGAAAGCCTGAGAGCTGAATCGGCGTCGAGGCCTCGGCAAGAAACGTACCGCGGTCGATACTCAGTACGCCGTAAGTACGCACCTCCAGGCCGCGAATGTACGAAAAGGGCTCGCTCTGGAACTTGTAGCAGACGTGGTACAGGTCACTCAGGGACGACGGAAACTCGGTGAATGTTCCCATGAATACGAGGCTCTTTACGCCTGTGGCTAGAGCCACTTGCATAGTCTTGGACCCACCAGCAACATTCGAGTCAGTTTCACCACAGTCGCCGCTCGACAGCACGCTCTGCGATACAAATTTGACCATGTCCCCCTGTTGGATGCCCGAGCCCACGGGCAGCCATGTCTTGACCTGGCCGATCGTTGCCACTTTCCCCAGCAAGCTGTTGTTAACAGTGTTGCCTGTGAAGGTGTTGAAGTAGTCCCAGAGGTCTAGAATTTGTTTGACCTCGACGTCGATGCCTGGGTACAACCGATAGGGCTCGTCATCAAACTTGTAGCACAGTTTCCACTTGGTGCCGTTCGAGCTCGACTCAAACGGGTACCACATCGTGGCGTTCGTAAACACGGTGATCTTCTGACTGAAGAGCCCCTGGGCTGGAAAGTCCGCGCAATCCTGGTCGCTCCGCGCACTCTGGTCCACGAATTTGGCCTGGTCCTTCTCGCTCACGCCCACGCCGTCGACCGCCACGAGTTTGTTCTCGTTCACAACTGCCACGTTGCCCTGGCCGCTCACTGTCTTATCAAACTGACTCAGACCCCAAATCGTCTTGACGTCAATGTGAAAGAACTCGTAGAAGAAGAACGGTTCGGTGCCGAAGCGATAGCAAAGCACGCGGTTGAGGCCGGCGCTGTTCACATCCGAGCCAAACGTGAAGCTGCCCACGGTGACGCCGAGAATGTTCTCGTACAGGTACATGGCCATCTCGGTGTAGTCGTCAAACTCCTTCATGATGTTCGTCAGCGAGATGCCTGGTGCGTCGCAGTTCAGGTCTGTCCCAGGCACAAATTTTGCGACATCGCCGGTCGTGACCCCGTCGCCGTCAAATAAAAAGGTCTTGAGCGCGCCAGCCACCGCGGCGTCGTTGCTGCCCAGTAGCGAGCGCATATTCAAAATGCTTTTGACGTCCAAATACAGGTTAGCGTACAGCTTGAGCGGCTCAGAGCCAAAGCCGTAGCACAGATACACGCGCTTGCCCGAGTTGATCTGCGCCACTGAGACACCGACTTCGTTGCGCGATGTGGTGTACGAGAGGTACTCGTTGTCTAGGTTCGCTGGGTTCGCCAGCAGTAGTCGCAGGTCGGCGCACTTGGTTGTCAAGGGTGTGGCCGTCCAGCCGACGCGGTCACCCGCGGCGAGGTTCATCCCATAAAGTGTCAGCACCTTGCGGGCCGCGACAACTACAACGTCCTTCTCGCCCAAGATCGTGGTCTTGGACCACACCGTGCCGATCCTGATGCTTAGCATAGTGTAGAGTTTGAAGACCTCGTCGCCAAATTTGTAGCACAGCAGCGGATTGTAGTCGAGCTGGGCTTCCGTGAAGTTGAAGACCCCGGACTGGGTCGCATCGAGCGTGGTTGTGTCGATCGGATCCAGTGAGTCTGTGCCAAAGGTGATCAGGCTGGCCAGGTTGCTCTCACAGTCCTCTGTTCCGAGGAGGATCCAGCGGACCTGGTCGCCAGGTTCAAGACCGTAGCCTACAAACGTCAGCGGTTCGGGGACACTGGCCACTGCGAGTAGTGGGGAACCTAGGTTGCCCAGGAATCTGATCACCATCTTGACGTCAATGAGGATCGTCGGGTACATTTGGTATGGCTCAGCGGCAAACTGATAGCAGGGCAGCACTCGCTTCCCTGCTGCTGAAGCAGTGAAGCTTACAGCAGTGTCGATCGTCTCGCTCATGAACAGGACCGTCTGGAGCTGACCTGCGAGCGTGTGGTCCACGCGAAGTGCTGGGTTTGTGCTGCTCGCTGCACAGCTCGTGGCTGCACCCGCTTCAACGAAGTACACGCGGTCATTGAGCAGCAGACCATGGCCGACGAAAGTGAACAGCTTGAGCGCATCCACGACCGCAACAGTGTCCCGTCCAGAGGTCGTCGCGTGTATCGACTCGAGGTGGTTCACCTGGACCGTGATCGCTGGGTACACTACGAACGGCTCGTTGCCAAACTTGTAGCAAAGACAGAACACTTTGCCCGCATTCTGCTTGTCAAAGGACAGCGAGGCCTGGCCCATGGGCAGTGCGACGTTGCGAGTGTAGTCGTCTTCCTGGACGTCCAATGGGATACCAGGCAGTGTGGTCAACTTGGCTAGTGTTGTGAGATCAGTGCAGTCTGGGGGCGGATTCGACGAGCCCAGGGGTGTATTCTGAATTTCATCGATATCAATCCAGCGCACCTGGTCGCCTGTCAAGATCCCGTGACCAGTGAATATCCAGGTCTTGGCGTAACCAGCTACCGCCATGCCGGGCACGCCCACGTTGGAGCTCACGGACATGATCTCCTTCACAGTGAAGCCTAGGTCTCGATACAGCTTAAACGGATTCGAGCCAACCTTGTAGCAGATTGCGAACGGTTGGCCATCAGCGCACGCCTGCGTGAACGTTGGCTGGATGTTCACAGAGCTCGAGACAGTCAGGATGTTGAGCCCGCCGGCATCCGAGACGCCAGTGACAGCCTGGCCACAGTTTGCATCCCTGGTCGTGCTCGAGTCCACGAATTTGATCACATCCCCCTGAGCGACGTTGAAACCCTGAAAGCTGAACGTCTTTTTGATGCCCGCAACGGCTGTGCGAGCGTCCCCCGAGCTCACAATTTCCATGAGAGCCGACTCGATCGCACCAGTGGTGACACTCGAGCTGCCGTCGATGAGCCCGCCGTCCGACGCGATCGTCTGCATCGCTGCGACACCCGTTGGCTGCACAGTCCCAGGATTCCTCACGCCGCTGACCAAAACCTCCACGTCCGTGTACTGATCAACAATATCGGACATTGTGATCGTTAGGACATTGTCGAGGCACACAGCTATTCCAACAACAATCGGCTGCGCGAACATTGCACTGCAGGCGCTTGGATCCAGACTCCACTCCCCTGGTAGAGTAAGCGAAATGACGCCACCTGGCAAGATTTGTCCTGTGGTTTGAAACGATAATGTACCACTGGTGAGCAAGCCCGCGACTGGTCCCGGACTGAACTGCAGGCTCTCCCAGAGCAATGCGCCAGTGAGTGCGCCCTTCGTGACAGCGTTGAGTAACACTGAGCCTGTGTTCACGAGACCACCCAGGTGGCTTCGAATAGAGATGGCAGCCATCTGCTGAGGGCGAATCGATGGTGGCGAGCGCACTTTGGTCACTTGAAGCTTGATGCTGCTCTCCTGGGCTATCGCTGAGGGCACGACGACACACAATGCTCGTGTAGACACATCCCAGGACATGACCACCACCACGCCAGCGGAAGGCGTGACGCTCAGCATCGCTATAGATGCGAACGAAACGATCCAGCCGTCTGCATTCATGAGTGAGAAACAGACGCTCGCCCCAGCCTCAAGCCTCCCACCGATACTCAGAGTGATCGTTTGTGTGGATTCGATTCCGGGTGTCGCGACACTAGATCGCCATGTGCCACTCTGTGACAGTGCTGAGTTAAGGATAGCGTTCACCATGATACCGCTGGTTGACTCGTCGACGACCCCCGAGTCAGCGAGTGTGGTCACAAGCGTCAACGCGGCACTGAGCTGCTCCGAGTACGGATTGATCATATCCTTGACCAGCAACTCTATGGTCGCCCCCTCATTGAGATCTCCGAGGGTCTCAATCCGCAATTCGCCTGATATCAGTGTCCAAGAGATCGAGTTCACGCTCAGCCCTGCCACTGGTAGCGAGAAGACAACACTGAGAACCGAAGACGCAAACCTCCATCCACCGGCGGGTAACGTGAGAACGAGGAAGCTGCCGCTTGGCAGCGCCCCGCTGAGCGTCACGCGCAGCACTTGGTCACTCTGCATACTCGCGCTGGTCGTTGTCGTGGATGTCCAGGTCATAGCGCCACTCACAGAGCCCCGTGCAATGTCCATGACCGAGATGGACGCAGGCCCATCGATGATGCGCCCATCGACGGCGCGTGTCGTCAGAAGCGCATTGCAAACACCGGTCTCTTTCGGTGGATTCGACACGTTTGGGATCTGAATGCTGACGATCGAAGACACTGTAATCGTCGCAGAGCTGGCGTTCAGCACGATTGACAGTGTTCTGGTCGCCGCATCCCACATCGTCGCTGCTGGTGTAGCCCCGAGCGCTGTCGTCGATACAGCTGCTGTATCCGAGGCTGCCATGGACCATTTGACATCGGGCATCACGATTTGAATACTGCTACCGCCAGCGAGTTGGCCACTATTAAAGAATGTGACCGTTTGACTGCTCACCACGCCTGCGTACGGCTTCGTGGCAACCCAGGTGCGAGTGCCCAGGACGAGCCCCGCGACGATCGCATCCATTGTCACTGCGCTTGGCCCGTCGATGAGACCGCCATTTTGATCCGTTGTTGTCAGGAAAGCCCCAGTGCGTGAGCCAGATCGCACGGAGATTGGTGTATCCAACGCACTAATTGATAATGTGACGCCAGTCGTGTACGCTGCGATCCCAGCCGCTCCACCCAGCGTCACTAAGATGGACAATGACGGCGTATCCCACACTGCAGACGCAATGGTGACAGTACCAGTGGTCAATGAGGTGAGACTCACCGTCAGAGGTCCACTTTTCGCGGAGAAATCTGAAATTGGCAGTGTAACGAAGACCTGACCGCCGACGGGGATCGCTCCATTTGTATCGAAAGTCAGCACGGCGGTCGATGTGATGCCTGGATGAGGATTCACGGTTCTCCACACGCTCGGAAGGTTCTGCACAGCTGTCACGGCTTGGATCGTGATAGTATCTGGCCCATCCAGCTGCAGCCCCGCTGCGTTCCAAGTGTGGATAATCGCACTACTTGATTTATCTCGGATGGACGATGGCATCCGCAGTGCAGTGACAGTGAATGACACACTTAAGTCCTGAGGCACGGGCATTGAGCTGGAGATCAAGATCAGCAGCGCGAAGAACTGAATGTCCCAGGACGCAATCGCGGTCACACCGGCGGGCGAATTCACCGCCACCAACAGGTTTGGCACTGCAGCGTCGTAGTCTCCTGGCGGCAGCTCGATTTGAATCAGGCTGTCTTCATCAAGCTGGGCGGATGTTGTGAAGGAAACTAGCACTCCTGCGTTGATCCCAGGATGTGGGATCACTGGAGCAAACTGGGCGTTCGTAATTGATCCGGCTATGACGGAAATGCCCGTTGCTGAACCTATCTCCAGTATAAACTCTCGGAAATCAGCTGTCACGATCTTGAAGGGGCCGGTAGCGATCACGCCTGGTTGTGCGCACGAGTTACAACATTATCAATCAGCCCCGCAGCTGGATAATATCATCATAGGGCCACGTGATATGAGAACACGAACCTGGATTTCGCAGTCCACTGACTGTCATCGTATGACTTCCAATCGGAAGCGCAATGGGGATCTGGAACTTTATCTTCTGGTCGGAGCCCGATCCTGGGACACTAATTTGCAATGTGAGCTCTTCAAGAACCACTGGTGTTGAAGGCATAGCAAACTCAACCGGTAGCTCCAGCGTAACAAAGCCATTCGCAGGAACTGTGACAGCTGCGGTTACAGACAATGTCATCAAATTCACGACCCCAGATGATCTAGATCCAAAGGTCAGATCAAGATCCGAGAATACCGTCGACACGATCGTCACGCCACTGATGCCCAACGCGTGCTGGTACACGCAGCCAGTGCCGTCCACCGACTGCAGCGAGAACACGCCCGTCGTTGGCGACACCGCGCCGGGATTCGTCACGCCGTCCACGC
>JAASFV010001205.1:0-10297 GCA_023334015.1 Globisporangium paddicum
CTAAATAAAGCTACTTTGACTGGCTATGGAAGCTCAGTGTATCTGATTGGCTACTTACTTATCTGTAATAATAGTCCGCGACAAGGCCGCGTCATCGCTGGCCATAACTGTTTATAAAGTACGTATCTGATCACTGGTAGGGTAGCCAGTGCGAACCTGTACTAAGTTTGGTCTTAAAGATATTGCACAAACAGTAGTTTGGCAGAGTGGTTACTGCGGTGTAACTCACTCGTGTACCCCGTTACAGCTGGCATGAGCTTCTCCATCCATTGTTCAAAGTACGGACCGTTAAACATGCCGTGGTAGTTTTTCGGCTGCTTTTCCCACCTTCGAAGACGTCAATAGATTCATGGAGGAGCTGACTCCTATGTGCTTCATTTCTTTGGTCTTCTGGGACGGAGCAATCGCAGTCAAGGATAGCTGCTATGAAGCAGAAGCGCCTGCCTTTGTAGCGCACGGCGATGTTGATGTTTTGTTCGTCGTTGGGGTCAAACAGGCTGTCGTCGTGTCTTGCGTAGTTGTGATGGATGTAACTGTCGTCGAGATAGACAACGCGCTGCACTTGCTTCTCGCTTACAACTCTCATGAACGACACGTACATATTACGCTTGCGCTGGTTCTCTTCACGAAGGCGATAACTCACGTCACCTTTCCTGGAGTCGCGCTTGTAACCGAGGAACTTGAGATAACACTGGACAGATCGCAACGATGAAGAAAGGTTCGTGTTTGATTATTCGTTTACATTTATGTAGCCATGTATCACTAGCAGTTCTTTGATGTCTTTTGCTTTGTGCGCTGCCGTACGAAAGTCTGGACGATTGTGGCGACTGCATATACTCGCGGCACAGACGTCGGTTTGGGGATGTAGTTTGCAGGAAAACGTGCAGCATGCTGGCTTGCGCTGGTTCAGCAATCGCCCTACATCTTCCCAGCGAGCTCTTTCTGGCGATTGAGCAAACCCGCCACTGGAGCTGTAACATGCGCTGGTTTGATCCTGCGGTCGTTTGGTACTTTCGCCATCTGCTCGTGGTACTCATGCCGCAGTTTCGCTTGCAGCAATAAGATGTCCAGTTTCTCCTGCATCAGGATGGTGACTGTTCGCTGCTTATTTACGTATTGTACGATGTCGTTCAGCTATCTGCGGTCTATTGTGGTCGGCAGTCGCTCACTCTTACGCTCTGCGTCGCTCGCACCATCACGTTCACTGCTCGCGGCTTTTTGATTTGATATTTGTATGGTGCTGCTTCTCGTGGTCCGCCCCGCCGCACGTCGCGACTCCATTTCTTGTCGCTTGTTGAAAGGAAAATGACTGCTGGAAAGAGGAGAGCGAGTCAGAGCGAATGGTAGTGGTTTTGTTAAATTTCAAGTGATATGATTGGCAAAAATTAGTTACCCCTTTCGTTACTGTCGCGGACTGTAAAACACGACTTGATCTTTCGAAAGCGGTCCAACGATAGCCCAGCCCACTGAAAGACTTGCAGTCATTATTGATCAAAGGTGTAGACAATCGCGTCCCCTCGGGTGTGCAATCTTAATTGGCCTTAATCGCGATCGTTGAGCATCATTGCGACGAACCAGATTTGCCCGCATGCATACATACGTATCTACTCAAGTCAGTGCGTGCGATCATTTCGTGCTGCCGTGTTGCTCAGGCCTGTGTAAGAACTCTTCTTGCAACATTATTTTTAGATGATTAAATTTATTAATAAAAATATAATATTTAAAAAAAATCGCTTGCACGCAACATCATCAACAGCGAGCGAGCATCCGTTTGCGATGAATGCCATCCACGAGCGCCTTTCATCTTTTGTGGCTATGGATAAAGTTTCCACCAGTTTTTTGTGAGCCTCACCCGACTCAACGAGTCAGTGAGCCAGTGTCGCGTGAGAGAGCCCCAGGGATTGAGAAGCGACCACACGCTCCGCGTCGCCACGTCTGAGTCGGCACCAAAGCGGAGATCCGCTTTTGGAGAGAGCCTCAGTCTCAGTCGAGTCGATCTCATCAAGCCCAGCAGCACGTCGTTGCCTTCCAACACATGGCTCACCAGAGGCCTCTGCTGGTGGCGATTATGCCACTCGAAATCCTGAAGTGCACCAGCTGGGATTTGACAACCAGATATGTGAGAAAAGCAAAACCTGTATCTTTCTATATCCTTAGCAAAATGTTTGCATGAATAATGCAAATCAAGTCTATAGGTATTGCGACACTTAATATTAACATAGCTTGTTAAACAGCCTCAACCATGTCGCTCGCTCTGGCTGGATTATCATCTCCTGCCTGTGAAGGGCCACTTCACGAAGCGCGCTTTGTCGGCTCGTCAGTTTATTCATTCGTCAATTTGTCACGCTCCACGCATTCTCACCACCCAGCCCTCCATTCTCCATCTTCCAGTCATGAAGCTTGTCTCCGTTCTCCTCGCGTCGCTCTGCCTCGCAACGCCCGCTTTTGCGACTGAGACCCGTGAGTGGAGCTACAAGCAGCATGACTCCAAGTACCTGAGCCCGGCCGAGTGGGGACTCGAGTACCCGACGTGCAACGGTCAGCGTCAGTCGCCCGTGGACATCACGACCGGCGCAGGCTGTGGCAAGGCGGCCCCGCTCATCTTCAGCGGTGACTGTGGCGACTTTAGCGTCAAGCAGACCACCGAGGCCTACAAGCTCGAGGTCGAGAACGGTGCGTCTCTCCTATCCGATTGAACATGCAAGAAACCGTATCTAACACTGTTCTTATAGGCACGTGCTCCGTGAGCGCCAACGCGGTGGAGTACCCGTTCGCGCAGTTCCACGTGCACGCGCCGTCAGAGCACAAGCTCAACGGCAAGGCGCACGACGGCGAGCTGCACTTCGTGCACAAGAACGCGGCGGGCAACATCGCCGTGGTCGGCGTCTTCTTGGAGCAGACGCTGCTGGGCAAGACCGACCCGTTCATGGCGTCGGTGCTCGATGGCCTGCACCGCACGAACGCCACCAACTCAGCCGAGATCAAGCTGTACGTCTATATCTCTATCTACTATGGCTATCCTCATGATGTCAGCTAACTCAACTGTGTATTGTCAGGCCCTCGTACGCGTCGCTCGTGAATGCGCACATTAAGCTCGGCCAGGTGTACAACTACCCAGGCAGCCTCACGACCCCAGGCTGCGACGAAGTGGTCGACTGGTGGGTCGCGTCCTCGCCGCTCGCGATCTCGACGCTCGACCTCCTGCGCCTCTACGCGTTCCTCAACAAGATCGAGATCACGGAGCTCGGGCGCAACGCGCGTCCGACGCAGGCGCTCAACGGCCGCACGTTCACCACGTATTAAGACTAGGACTATCGACACTGTAACAACCAATACATTAATCTCAAGGATCTCAATCGTAAGGTGTTGCTTGAGCGATGCATCGCGTTGGATGAGAAATGAAAGGGCGTGGCTCAGAGAGGTCTTTAGAGAGTCGTGGTGTGGGACACGACTGGAGAGGGAGCAGCCGATGGGGAGGTCTGAAATACAGCTTCAAGAAAAGAGGCTCGATACGCGTCTCCGCAACTGAGCGGTCGTAAACAAACCGCTGTGTTATATACGCGACACCCTCATGAAAACTGGAGCTCTTCAAGTTGCTCATCACCTTTGCCTCCTTGCGACCTCGTGTGAGATGCCCAGCGAGCGCTCGTGGCTATGAGTTGAGCTCTCAATTCGTTACGCCAATGCTCACTCAAGTGGCTAGCATTCTCACTTGTAGAACTTCTCTTAGGACGCCACTTACCGCTTAAGGTTTATCAACACGTTTTTCTATCTGGAGGGGCTCTCTCATCGGGAGGTCTTGGGGAGCTCAAAGCTGAACTTCTGCACCTGCTGCTGGTAGAACGCGCGCTGGTCCTGGCTCTGCTGCTGGGCACCTGGGCCCGCAGGCTGCTGGAAACTGTCGGGTGACGGGTATGGCCGCTTGAGTGCGTCATTCAGGCTCGGGAGCTGGAGGGCGAGCTTCGCGCGGGCTCCGTTAGACTTGGTCACCTGTGGGCGCTTCTTCTGCAGGTCCGACGTTGATAGCGATCGCTCGACGACCATGGGAGCAAGGTCCACGTCGGAGGCAACGGTGGACGGTTGGCCGTCCATGCTCTCGTCCGAGTCCGCGGGCGTGAGTGGGACGCTGGCCTCCATCTCGACGTGGTCGACGCAATAGTGCTTGGTCTTGCGGCTGCGGCGGCAGTTGGGCGCCTCGCAGCGTTTGCCGCCGCCATGCGCCCAGCAGTACGGGCTCCGGCTCTGCGCACACTTGGTACAGGCCGTGAACTGGCAGCGTCGACCGCCACCGTGGCCGCGACATAGGCCTTTGCTCACCGCGATCTTGATGCAGTCCTCGAACGAGCAGCGCTTGGCGCCGCAGCCCGTGAGCAGAGCCTTGGCGAGCGACGGTGCCGGTGTCGCACGGTGCCGCTTTTTGCCGTAGGACGAGCTCGGGTTGTTCCTTGGCGGCGAGCGCAGACGAGGCTCCGAGGCCACGGACCAGTTTGAGTTGGAGTTCGTGGGGCTGGGCGTCCCGCGCGACTCGGCGTGCGACGGCAGCGGCAGTCCGGAGAACGACGCAGACCGTGGCGTCTCGCAGACTGGATCTTGTAGCACGACGTTCACACGTCGCAGACTGTCACTGGCGATATTGAGGGCTGCGGGCCCGTCTACGCCGAACGAGCTGGACGACTGCACGGGCGAGAACGCCGCGTGACCAAAGGACGACGCGCTGGACATGGGCGCTGTGGACGCGAACGAGACGGAAATGGGCGGCGGCAGCACATTCTCAAACGTAAACTTGCGCGGGATGTGCTGCAGCAAGCCGTCGTCGCCCGTACTCGCAAGCGTGGTCGTAGAGCCCGTGCTGCTGGTGAAGGACGAGCGGCTGTTGGCGGCCGAGGTCGGGCCGCTGCCGGGGCCGTCGAACCATTTGCCCATGGTGCGAAAGAGCTTCTCGCGCGCGTCTTCGGACGGCAAAGCGCCCGACAGGAACGGATTCTTCTTCTTGTGGTTGCTGGTGTTGCTGTTGACGTTCTCCTTCTGGCGGCGCAGCTGGTTTTCGGCGACATTCGAGGCATGCAGCAGCGGGAAGGACCTTGCAAAGTTCATGGCCTCATGCCTCGCCTGCGCTGGGACCTCGCTTCTCGCGTCTGCGGGCGGCTGGTCGCTCAGGTGGACTGCGCGGAGCTGGGCAGAGAACGAGCCTGAGACGTCGAGCGCCTGCTGCTGGCGCTGGAGCATGTATTGGCGCTGACTGCTGGCGCTCGGGGCCATTGACTGGTGATGGGACTCGTACTGATCCTGTAGCCTCCGCCACTCATGCGCTTGTTGGACTTGTTGTTGTTGCGCATCTTGCTGGGCTTGTTCTTGCTGCTGTTGCGTGGCGTTCCAGGCCATTGCGCGCGGGAAGAGGCGATGGCGCAGCAGCAGTGCGGCCTGCGCCTCGGCGTCGCCGTAGAGATGCCGTCGGCTCTTCTCCGCCATGCTGGCGCGCGCCGCCGCCGCCAAGGACGAGCTCGTGTCGCCGCGGGGGAACTCCATTTGCACACGTGTCGCTTGACTTGCTTGTTGCGCACACAACAAGCACGCGCACACACGCCTTGTGCGTGAACGAACACACTTTGTTGTGTGTTGCTGCTTTACACTTGCTTGCTTTGACTTGTGTTCGTTTGCGGCACTGGGACATGTGCACAAGACACAAGACCCCTGCTCAAAGCGCCAGAGTGACCTGCTTATAAGAACATTAGTCACACTGCGAGCCTATTTAAGCCAAAATGATCACCAAACCAAGGCTGATTAGGACTATACACCACTATACACAAGTGGACAGAAAACGGACAATGAGTGTGCTTACCTTCTCATTGGACTATACAGTGTTTCGAAATTACAGAAACAAGCATAGGCACACAAGGTGCATGTGCGCCTTCCTCAGACTGATGAGTCCGAGCACAGCCAGGTGGTGTGTGGGTATTCCTGGATATTCCGACAGCAGTCGGCTGGTGAGCAGGACGCACTTGGGGCTGCTGGCCCTACCTACCAGATCAGTTTTCCCTTGGTCTATTAGTATACTGCATCTAGTCGAATTGGGCCATCTCGTGATCTTGTGAGCTATTCACTAGCTGCTGCCTAATGCGAAGGACCCACGGCACATGAGTGAGTCCCGTGCACACCTCGCCGCATCTGAATTCAGAACCAGTTTTAACAGCGTGTCTCAAAACAAAGAGACCACTTTGCAGTCGTTTCTGCACGAGGGCAGTTTGCTTGCTTCTGGAGCTGGCTGGTGCTGTTGTTTGCTTGCTGGAGCCCCGAGAGCAGCTCAGGTCATCATAACGCGATATCTCTCAACAGACCGACTGTGTTTCTCTCCGAAATGAGAAACCTCGTGCGACACCTCACTCCGAATGGAATCTGAATGGATTTCTCAAGATGTGCGGTGGCTTCAGGCTCGGATTTTAATCTTATACTGTAAGTGCTCAGGCTCGCACCGTGATACCTCCCGAAACATCTCGCCCCAACGCACCGCTCCTTCCCATCGCTTTGCAACTTTAATCGCTCGCTTTGGTCAAGGGCGCGAACGATGGTCCCCCCATGTATCTCACAGTAGTCAGATACCTGATCGACCTTCCATCCAGCCTGTCAGACGACGACTTCAATCTTCCAAAGCGTGGGCAAGGCCTGCGACAATATCCTCGCAGACAATACAGTACTCACTGTATTGAATGCCAGCTGAGCGCCTTGAACGGCAAGACACACGTCATGGCTGGTTGGTCGGTTCCACTTGATTCTATCGCAATCGCAAAGCACGAAGAGCCCAGCAAAACAAGAAGTTCATCCCTCGGAGCTTTCTCGGAGCTGACCTGACGCCATCGTGCGGCTTCACTAGACTACTAAGTCCTGGGACATCCCTGTATCAAATGGGCTTTGCCACCTGTCCTTGATTGGGGCTCTTCTGGAAGCTTGTACTGTACCTGGTGATTGGGGAGCCCGGCACCGAATCACAGCCCAACTCCAGCGCAAACTAACGCAGCCAGCTCGCCTTCTTCCTGGTGCTACCCGTCACAAAGTTTACAAGCAAGCACATCCAGTGCTGCGTACCGCAAACTGGTCTGCATCATGACAACAAGCGTCAGCCTTTGACGCACTCTTCCTCTCCAAGGGCATGTAGAGCTCAGCACTACACATTCTGGGCCAAGTGAGGCCCATACCTTCGATGCAGTGGATACGTACACAGTTTCAGGCAGCTGCATCAGGCAGTTCAATAACATCACCAAGGTCTCCGATACACCTTCTTATGGAGTTAGCCTCTGTGGTCTACGCCCATGTGTTCTCCAGGCAGGAATTCAATACGTCGGCGCTCTACCAGCTCGAATTCATCCTGGAAAGCAACTTCGTACCTCCAGTGTCATCTCATCGGCTGGTCATCGTCATTACGCAGCTCACGCTCGTGCATTACGGTTCGTGATGCTCGACCGGCTTCCTGTCAGACGTCACCTTCCGCTGCGAGTGGTTACATGTCCAAGACAGCCACCTACACTGTGATTCATGAACTCCTTCACAGTCACGTGTGAATTATGTAGCTCGAGGCATCGCTATGGCGGTAATCTCGAAAGCTGCAGTGATCTAAGGCCCTCCAACACATAGTTATGGCGAAAGTTTCAAGCATGCAGACATTCAGAAGCGGTGCATGTTGTATGTCTAAAACTTGGTGGAGCATCAGGAGAAAGGATCCTCCGAGCTTCTTACCTAGCTTTCGGCTCTTGTGCAAAACTATACACGACTTGTTCAGTAAGGAGAGTCAAAAGGCGTGCGTGCTTGTATTAGATATACCAGGTTTTCACCCAAGATTTGGGTGCTACGCAAAGAGAAGATTAGCATCAGGCCAGTTCTCCTTCAACGCGTCAGAGACAATAGTCCTGGGGACAAAGTTATTCCTGGCCAGTCCATTTGGGTCTCGATTTTGATCGAGGATAAAGCTAAAATCGCCCTCCAACTGCTCTTCGCAGGAGGCCTCATGGGGTCTCAGCACCTGCGTGCATCCACGCGAACTTGAACGTGAAGTCGCTGCCTGTACGTCTCACATAAAGAGTTAGTCACGAGCTCAGCATAGCTGAAGCTACAGAGGCAAATAGCACACGCACCATAGTGTACGAGCAGGAAGTTGAAGATCAGGAGGATCCACGAGACGAAGCTGCATTGGTAGATCCGCCAGTCGCTCTCGAGCGCGAAGGCCAGCTGGTAGAACACAGAGACGCTGAAGCTGCGCTTGAGCAGGTGGGCGACGTGCACCAGACTCAGGAGCTCGAAGATAGCGTAGATGAGGATATTGATCACGGTCTGATGCAGCTTGGCCGGCGTCATGGACTCCATGTCCGCGTAGTACTTGGCGTTTGGGAGGTGGGCCAAGATCAAGATGTACACGGCGTAGAGCACGGGCACGACGGTTTCGATATACTCGACGACCACGACGGCCTCGCTCTCGTGGAGCAGACGCGTCGTCTCTCGAAAGATGGCGGCTTCGGTCATGATCAGTGCCTCGGCAGACGGCGAGCCGATATCCCGCTGTGTTTGCTCTGATGTAGTTGGTGCGACCTTGGCTGTTTGCTGGGGAGAGACTGACTTCTTGTGCATGACTGGGCCTACTTCGCTTAAAGATTGGGGCAACACTGCTTTCTTGTGCAAGACCGGGGCCCTTTCAATGAGATTTGCCACATCCTGGATCGACCGCAGTCGCACGAGCTGCGCCGCAGACTCAGTTGAGACCAAGAGCCTTTGGCTCACGAACCGCAGCGAGTCGATGGGTAAACGCTGCGATTTGCTCAGGAGCCCAAAGACCAGCGGAAGCAGATTGGTGTGGCCCTGGGTCGCCATCCTACCACCATAGACAATCACGGCCCGCAGCGTTTTGCTCTGTTTGGTAAGGAAGTGATGAGCTACATAGTTCTGCGCGACGTCGATCGCGATGATGCCGGCACCGACGAGGAGCGCCCCCGCCGACTGCATACACTTGGTCATATAGAGCGCGTCGAAGATGTCAACGGACGACTGAAGACCGGGCACAAAGTCGTCGTCATCCGGCTGGAGCTTGGCGATCAGCAGCTTGAAGCCGAGCTTGATCCCGGGCAGCAGCAGTACGAACACGAGCTGGAGTCTGCCTGAGAGCGACAGGAAGGCCGCGTTGTACGTCGGATAGACGATCAGCATCGTCATCTGGAGGCCGATAAAGTTGGAAAATTTGAGGTAGCTCGTGAGCACATTGCGGTCCTGAAAGCCGATCGTGACCACCACGAGTATATTCAGGAAGAGTCCGAGCAACGGCGCGCACGTGACGAGCGTAAATGGGATTGGGAACGCCCACAACTGTGCTATGAGCATCATTGCGGCCGTACGCACGAGGCCCACTGCAGTCGCCACGACGACCTTGCCCACACTTGAGATCTTCAGACCAGGTACCACGAGTTCGGCTTCGAGGAGGATTATCCATACCGACGCCAAGCAGCACACGAACTCGCGCATGCACAAGCTCGGGTCCGCACTCCAGCCGGCACTCAGGTCTCTAAGCGGCACGGCGTCCAGGATGAGCATGATGAGGAGAGCGGGCGCGGGAAATAGGAGCAGCACCAGCAGGACGCGTATGTAGGAGGTCGACTTGCAGTACTCGTCCAGCGCGTAAAGGCGCTCAGCCGAGTACACGCGCGCGCGGCCCGCGAAGCGAGCATGCCAGGACGCGAGCGAGAAAAGGCCCATGGTTTTCGTCGAAATGAAGAGAGATGAATGCACTGACGGGGATGTGCTTTGTGGAATGAGCCTGGAGGAAGGTTGAGCGAGCAGTTTCGCACTTTTGTGCTCGAGTTAGGTTGCCACACAGATTGGAGAGGTAGAACAACCTCCGACGGGCACAAGTAATTTATATCTAGAGTCGTGCAGATGGGATGCTTTGTAACGGGATCTCATCCCGTTACTTTTGAGTTTCGACTTCAGGTTACTTAGGTTACTTTAGACGTACTTATTGGATAGGTACGGTTGAAGTACGCTAGGTACGCGTCGGTCGCCACTTGTGATCGACGCTGCGTGTCAGCCGTTGATTGGCTAGGAGGGGTGTTCGCAGCACCACTTTCCGCCAATCACAGAACGGCATTGCATTTTTCTCCGCTCCGAGCTCCACTCGAAGCTCTTTTGAACACAGAGTTAAATTTGCCCCTTTCCCAAGCTTCCTCGTCCGGCTGCCTTACAGCCGGCCCGTTACATGCTTAGTCCCACGAGGTCTTGGCAACAAGCCTCCAAGTGAAGTGTTGGTGTTTAGCTCCTTTGTTAA
>JAASFV010001206.1:0-10295 GCA_023334015.1 Globisporangium paddicum
AATCCAGCGACGAATTCTGTGGATAAATAGGAATGACTCTAGTGCATAGGTAGGGGTCAGCTGGTCAGTTTGAGCTTTGAGTTGCTTCCTGAGTGATCAATTTGTTAACCACATACCTTTGCAGCGGCAGCTTACACTCCGTGTCGTGCCGAAGAGCCGCAACTCTTGCAATATCGGAAGGAACTCACCGCGTCTCAAGAGCTTAACTAGCTCATCAATCCATGGGACGGAAAAGATCCGGGTTGCGTTCAGATTGAGCGAGCGCAGGTAGCGACCAGAGTCGCTGCGAAGAAACCGGAAGAGTGCTTGAACCGGTACGTTATGTAGAATCCGTTGTCTTGCAGATCGAGGTGCTCCAAGCCGCCGCAGTGATTGAACATCGCGTCAAAGTCGTCTAGATTTCAGAGACCTCGAAGCTCCAGCGCGCGCAGCCGATGACCAATGCTCGACAGAAGCGTGTTGAGGTGGACTTCGAAGGCGCGATTAACGATTCGATCCATAAAGATGCGGACTCAGGAATTGCTCAGGATCAGCTCGAGTCGCTCAGTCCACACCAACTGCTCTTGCTCTCGCTTGCCAACGTGGTGCGCTTAAATCCAGCCTAGTCCATAGCCTGGGACAACCACGTTCATCCAGTCGGTGTCACCTCGCGCGTACAACGCCTCCCACATTCGCTCGTTTTCCAGAACCACCATTGACGTGGACGTCTTGTCTGGAAGTGAGTAGATTGCCGCTCCTTTGGCCAGCTCACAGACTATGACCAAGTCGTCTGATCCGTCCTGATCTCCTTGTTCCCCTCTGCGTTGGAGCTCGGCGACAAGATTCACCATTATCCTCGCGAATGCTGGGATCCCATCCTGGTCAACGAAGATCCACGACATGTCGATCGTCTTGACTCGGAACGCAGCCGCAAACCTCTTGGATTTTGGATACAAGAGGCCGAATGCGATCCAGTGCCAGCATTCCTCTCACTTAAGCATCGTGTCGGCATAATATAGCATCGCCGCCAGGGAGATCTCGTCGTAGACGCAGCAGTAGCGAAGCGACGAGCCCATGATGGCAAAGTAGTCCACATTCAGTGGATTTCCTGCAAGCGAGATGCGTTGGCGCGACTGGAAGCGATGTTCAGTTGACTTTGGAGTCGACGAAGTCTCGCCAGTGATATTGAACGCTGCTCGTGTGAGTCTCATGAGGCTCAGCTGGCTCGCATGCGACTGCAGTAGAAAAAACTCCCCGCTTGCCTCGGAAGGCTCGAGCCAGGTTATGCTCGTGAGGTTAATATAGCGAATCTGGTACACGTGGTTCGTGGCCACAATCTTGGCCACGACGTCCAGCTGCGCGGGCTCCATGAGGTTGTGGCTCAGTTCCAGACTGTGGATACCATGGCGTTTACGGCGAGCGTGCTCTGGGGCTGCGACATTCTTGAGTAGCTGCTGAACGAGACGCAATCTCGCTAGCGACAGGTTGCAATTGGTGAACGAGAGCCCAAATTCACACGCGAGGCGCGGCGGCTGCTGCTGGCGGTCGTCTTGGAGGAAGAACTGCTGCACAGCGTACAGTTGCCGCTTGTTCAGGTCGCTAAACTCAAGCACCACACGTTGCGGGAACAAAGTGCTTTGTTCTACCATCCACTCGAGATACTGCGCTGGTTGTATTGGTGTCACGCTCATCGCTTCCGAGCTAAACAAATGGATCCAGAAGGCGGCACTGTCCTGACGGATCGCATTTTTTGAGCTTGTTCGAGTAGCGCAGCACCATCTCGATCGCCTGCAGCGCAGCAGTGATGTCGCCTGCCGATATATCATTCGTGATTACTTAACACCACATATTAGTCGCCGCTGGATGCCGTGAGAAGCGGAGCTTGAGATCAGGCTTGAAGATCAGCAATGGGCCTTGCAGCGGGAGCTCCTGGATCGTCAGCATGTGCGCAAGGGGCTTCTCCATTGCGGCAAAAAAACGGGCGCCTTCACACGCGAGGGCGTCGTATCACTCTTCATGTTGGTAGCGAGCGAGCTGCCGCTGCTGGTATGCGGCGAGCGCGACCCTTCTCGTCTGCATCTTGGCCGCTTCATCCGGGTACATGTTGAAGATATCAAATGGAATCACGACACCTCGAGTGAAATCAGGACAAGTGGTACACTGTACCTACCGTTCAGCTGTGAAATCACAGCAGCTGGTACACTGTACCAGCAAGCCGAGTGAGCCAAACCCAAGCCCACTCGAGCCGTGAACGCAAAGCGGTACACTGTACCAATCCAGCTGTGAAGTCACGATAGGTGGTACACTGTACCAGCAGCTCCAATTGAGCCCAACAAAATTCACAACGAGCAACCAGCAACGAGACCACGAGGCCCTCGCGACGCTCTCACCGAGCAACTGCCCTCACTACGCGACACAAAGCAGCAGACAGAGAGCTAGAGCAGATGGAGTTCCTCGTGCACAACATCTCGCACTCGGACCTCGTCGTCGAGCTCTCCTGGGTGCGCGATGAGCCCGCCGCCAGCAGCTCTTCCAGCCACAAGAAGCATCATGCGCACGTGACGACGGCGGACGGCGCGTCCGTGCCGCTGTCGCTGCTGGGCCGCCCTAAGTTCAGCCTCTTCCAACAGACCAGCCAAGCGATCATGGACACCGTCGAAGAGCTCCTGCGTGCGGCGCCGCCCGGCGGCATCGACTCGACGCTGCTCTCGATCGCCTGCGAATCAGAGGCCGCGGCTGGTGGTGGTGATAACGATAGCCCAACGACGCGCGCGCTGCACCCGAGCATGCTGGACATCGCCCCCGCGCAACAGCGTACAGGCAGCAAACGCTGGAAGGCAGCCCGCTGCCACGACACGCAGTCGCCCGTGGGCTTCAAACTGGACGGCCATCCGATCCCCGTCGCGAACCTGCACGACTTCCAGATCCGAGGTGCGTTGTTATTTATTGCATTGACACTGCGGTATAAAGCCAGCTCCTCTATTCATCAATATCTTAATAATATGTATTTATTTATTAGGCGGCAGCGAGGCGTTCCAGCTGATCGCAAAGCACTGGACGCGCGTGGCAATCACGGCCGTGTACTTCCCGCTCGTGGCGCTGCTACTACCCAAGTGGCGCCAAGTGCTGACGGAGTTCAAGTCGGAGCGCAGCAAGCAGCTATTGTACCTGATCAGCGGTGCCGGCATCCCACGCAACGAGGCGCACTCGGTGCACGGCAACTCGACCGAGACGACGGCGAAGCTCCTCGGGCTCTTCGTGCAGCAGTACTACCCGCAGGTGGACGTGATCCAGGTCCACTCGGGCTCCAACATTTTTCGCTTTGACGACAACGTACAGTTTATGACGCGTGAGCTGCGGCCGCGCATCGAGGCCCACCGGGAGGCGCTCGTGGATAAGTGCGGCGACGTCTGGAAGGCGCATTTCCACGTCACAATCGCCTACACGGATGGTCCTCCAGCCCGGTTGAGTGCGCTCAACGCGTCACTGCGCATCTACCGGCCGTCGTACCTGCACCTGTGGCAGCTCAAGACCTTCTGGCACGAGCGTAAGCTCTGTATGGGCGATGTGGACTTCCATTCGTTCGAGAACATCGAGGCGTCGCCCTGTGTGGCGTCCTCGGATGCCGACGCGCTCACGCAAACGCTCGTGAAGGAGATGCGGATCTTCCGCGACCAGTTCCTGCGCGCCGAGGGCGAAGGCGAAGTGGGAAGCTTCTGGCTGCGCAAGTCGCGTAAACCCGTGCTCGCGGTGCTGCTGATCGAGAAGGAGGACGAGCGCACCGGAGCCAAGAAGATCGTGGTGCATCGAGGCATGAACTGCGAGGTGTCCATGCCCACAGGCTCGCTCTGCGCCGAGCGGAATGCGATCGGCAGCGCACTCGCAAGCGACCCGACGCTCAAGCGCCGCGCGATGAAGATGATTGGCGTGCTGAGTCTCAACTTGGGCGGCGGGCGCAGCGTCACGAGCGTTGCCACTCAGAGTTCCAGTACCACGAAGGCGTTCGCCGAGATCCCGAAAGTCGGAAAGATTCAGATCTTGAACGAGACGGAGACTGCCGCTGTTGTGACGACGACCAGCACCAGCATGACGACGACAGCAAGCGATCTTAATGGTGATGACGCGGCTGTCAGCGTCGTGTTGCCAGCCAGCATCCCCATTTCCATCCCGACCACGACGGGTAACAGCAGCCCGAAGCGCAGCAGGAAGCTCGAGAACTCCAACTACCAGAGTCCGCGGAAACCCAAGCGGCCCCGCACGTTTTCATGTGACGACGCGTCCGTGGACGCTGCGCTGCTGCTGCAACAGGTGGACAGCACCGACCGCAACCCGCTGGCGCCCTGCGGCGCGTGCAAGGAGTGGCTCGTGAAGATCGCCGAGGCGAACCCGGCCTTCCGCGTCGTCACGTTCGAGAACTCGCGCTGTCGGAGCGTCTATATCAACCAGATCATGTGAGGGAGGACTTAGGACTTGGGACGAGTGAAGCGAGCTGAACACGGATGTAGGATGTGTGATGGCCAGATCGCCTGGGTCTCGATGGCACCGTAAATTGATATTTTTTTCAACAGCACTAAAAAATCACTTTTCCTCATGGAAGTACAGTACACAGCCCCGAACACCCCCATTGCTCTGGAGCACCGAGCTCTCTGATGCTTGACTGCGAAATCGTGCACCTCGCTTGATTGACTGGTGGACCGACTTCGTGCCGATAGACTGACTCCTGCATCGCCAGTGCGTATGCGCATCGTGGCCAGGCCTCCAGACCGCCATTGTGATTGAAGACGGAGATGTGATGGCCAGATCTCGAACCGAAGAAGCGTTTCGAGCTGTCAATATTTGAGAGCAATATTTGAACTAAAGTAGTACCGTAGAAAGTGGAAGTGAGCTTTTCGTTTTCGAATTTGCGATGACATCAGTGGCACACGAGCAACACGCAGAAGTGCATGACGGAAAATTGGTGGAGCCCGAGAGCCTGCGAGCTTGAGCAACGCGCCTTCAGCGACGCTCATAGGAAGGGAAGGGTGCTCGAAGAAGGTACCTTTCCAAGTTGCTCAGAAGCAGCCGAGAACCAGGTACACATGCACTTCAACGGCGCCTATCTGCTCTTGGAACTCGAATAAGCCCAGACACAATATGTCTTCTCATAAGGTATTAATATGTGAACACGCAGCACACACCATCAAAATTCTGTCTTCTTGCGCAGCTGAAAAGCGCAGCCATGTTGATGGTCTCGCTTGCGACCAAAGTTCAAGTTCCAAAGGTCCATCCTCCATAGTGACGAAACGGAGGGAGAGCAGATCGTAAATTTTGCACGAAGGACCGACTGATGAAGAAGAAGAACGACAAATAAAAGAGAGTGGCTGAAGAGGAGAGGAGAGAAGGAGAACTGGATCGAAAGCAAAACAAATAGAGGTCCGCTGTGAAGCCATGGCTTGGATTTTTTCTTGAGACGGACTGTGCGTCACTGTTCGTTTCATGGTGGAACAGCTCTTAGGATAATATTATTTATGGACCCACAAGCAGACCGCTGAATCAAGCGATAAGAAACTCTCCCATTGACGAGACCTTCAAAAATGATCGCCTCACCTCAAACTGAAGCTAACCTAAGAAAAAAAACATCTGGGTTATAATATCTAAATAAAGCCAATATCGAAAATACATCTGGCTCTGAGACAGCGAGTTTGGCGAATAGCAAAATTGAAACAATGAAACAAAATAAATCAAGCGCCAGCTGTGGCTGCTTTCGCCAAGAATTGCAGGGCTTGTGGCTCTTGAATTTCTAGCAAATGCTCTTATATGCGAAGTGGACAGCTTGGTGACAGCAGGCTGAAAACCCAAGCAGCACCACTTGTGAAGAGCCGAAATGGCACAGAAAACCTACGCTACTTGATTGAAATGATGGAGATGCGGGCAGCCATGTGCAATATGCGCTAGAGTATTTTCTATGAGAATAGTTTGCTCCCAACCCATTGCCACTGCGATTTGCTTGAGGGTTAACTTTTGTTGGGGTTCGCTCACTTCGGATATAAGAGCCATTTTTTTAACTTCCAAACGCCCTTATAGAGCAAACTTGACAACTGGACGATAGGGTGTGTCCACTATATCCGATTGTGAGTCTTTTTTTTTACCAGCCAGTCTATTTTTAACAGTGGGACATGCCCAAAAATGGCCTGTTTTTGCGCGGAACAAAAAAACAGCTTGTTTGGGTTTGTGTGCCGCGCAAGCAAGCAATTTGAGCTTTGCACAACACACAGTTGCGAACTCGCCACGCCCAGCGCAAGTCCAGTAAGCAAACAAACAAGCCAGCAAGCGAGAACAAACCAACGCACGCGCTAGAGTTGCATGCGTCCGGACTTCTTGCTCTCTCTCTCTCTCTCTCATCGATAGACGCACACGCCACCCGCAGAGATGGGGCTTGACGTCATGGAGCCGAGTAGCAGCAGCTCGTCCGCTACGTGGCTTGCGCGATCGACGACCTCGTCCAGCAAGCACGTCGCTCCGTACCCTGCGTCCGCAACCAACAACAATAGCAACTGCCACACAAGCGCAACAACGAGCGCAACAAGCGCAAATTCAAACACTACGTCTAGCCGTTTGCGCCGCAAGAGCAGCGCAAGCCGCATGCGCAAGAGCATGAGTGACAAGCCACTCGACGCGAGCGACCACCACCAGGCGTCCGACGTGACTCAGCACTACCAGCACTACCACAACAGCGCGTCGTTGCGGTCCGTCGTGGACGACAACCAGCTCGAGAGCGAGACGGACCCGGAGCTCGCGGCCCGCCGCGCGCGCATCATGGCTCGTGCTGAGGAGATCCTGCGCGGCAAGCGCCACGTGGGTATGCAATTTGGCGACACGTGCCCCGTGTGCCTCGCCGACGACGTGGACACCCAGCTGACGCAGTGCGGTCACCGCCTGCACGCCAAGTGCATCAAGCGCTGGCTCCAGTCCGGCACGCGCTGCCCAGTGTGCCGCGAGCACGTCACGGGCGTGCATGAGGCGTTCGCGGCGCCGGCCCAGGCCCACTTTGAAGCGCTCACCAAGGACTACAACCACAGTCGTCACGAGGTGCCGACGCCGGACTCGGCGTCCACGTCCCAGGACGAGCAGCACTCGTCCGGCGGCTTTGAGTGGGGCTGGTTCGAGGACTTTGACGAGTTTGACGAACAGAACGACGAGAGCGCGCACTTTGGCGCGAACGGCGGGCTACTGCTGCCTATGAGCATGCGCTCGCAGCGGCGCGCGTCCATGCCGAGTCTGCTCACGTCGAGCGTGCGTAGTGACGCGGCGCTCATGAACCGCGAGCTCTCGGGCGCGTTCGAGATCTGCCGCACGTTCCCGCCGCTGCGGCCCGTGTACGACTCGCCGTACGCGTGCAGCCCACACACGTGGATGCGCGCGCTGCCGTCGCACCGGCACATCGCGGCCAAGATCCAGATCCGGAGCTTCCGTATCGTCGAGGCCAAGGGCTACCAGCACGCCGAGTACCTCGTGGAGCTCCAGCTCGACGGGCGCTACTTTAGCCGTTGGCGACGTTTCTCGGCGCTCAGCCGGTTCGTGAGCACGGTTGGCAGCAGCGAGTTCCGCGAGACCCATGCCGCGTGGGCCAAGCTCGAGGCCTGCGGCCGCTGGTTCAACCGCCTCGAACTCGCCTACTTGCACGAGCGCTGCAAGCTGCTCGAGCATTTCGCGCACACGCTGCTCATCGAGTGCTCGACGGCCCACCCGCTCGCAGACCTGCTCGACTGCTAGGGTCGAGGGTTTAGTATTTAACTGAAATGAATGGTAGAGAAGAGTAAGTAGAGAGAAGGTGTAGTATATTAGAGTCCTAAGAAGCATCAACATGGAAGTCGTGAAGAGATCATTACCACCAGCCATTTGTTAAAGGACGGGTGGAACATTTAACAGGAGCTCTTCAGGAGCTGCTCATGCAAGCAGCACGACTACAAGAACGCGAGAACGAACGCCAGAGCCATGCGCCATTCGAAAGAGGCAGCAGAAGGAAGGACCCTCGCGCAAGACGCGCACGTGGACGCGCACGTGGTGTCCCATTGCGTCCAATCGTCCGTCACCAAGAGACGGAGCGTCAGGTGATCGTCAGCACTCGTATCCAACATGGCGCCGTTTCAGGTTGGAAACGCTCGGATCTTTTGATTTGTAACTGTATCCACTCGATATTGCATAGCCTGTATCTTATTCAAGCTCGATATTTGCATAATAAGAAGGTTTTACCAGAGATAAGAAGGGTTTACAGATTTGAAGGTGGTGGTGGCAGCGCATTGATCTTACTCCTGCCAATCAAAAGCGTTAAAAGCAAACGAACCTAAACCTACCCATCTGTCGACGCGCGGTGCGTCGTCCGATGGCAATTCGCGTTATAAGAGCAAGTCGGTGAGTTGGCAGTTCTTGTAGAGAGATGCGAGAAACACTTGATTCATCGCGGCCAAGTTCAACCTGATGCGGCCTACTGTCGCCTTTGACTTGGTGTTTGTATACCGCGCTCTTATAGGCGACTCTCTCTGTGTCAACTCGACTGGACAACCCGAGCAAACGAGCAACGTGGCTCCGAGAGCGGAACAGAGAGATGAGGAGCGAGCGAACAACAAGAGCTCGCTCGTGCGTGCTGTCGAGTCGACAAGACACTCGCTTGTTTGTTCCGACTGGAAGAGAGGCGGCATGACGCATTAACGTTAGGCATTTTGTCTGTTTGTGGCTGCATGACGAATTGAATATGAAGTGCAAAGTTTGTATCGCTGCAGCCAGTAACGAGACGCGCCTGGTGATACACTTCGTCTAGGCTGAGACTCTCTGGCTGTTTTACCAGCGGCTCTTGTGCATTTAAAGTGCGTCTAAACCTAGGGCCACTTCACGCGAAGATGACTGTACTCTTCGCAGGTCCAGATTCAGATCTGATACTGACCGAGGCGATTTGCTGATTTGCATCAACATGTGATTCATATGCGATGGTGATCACTCACTGCTTGCGCTCGCTCTATAGCGAGGCGCATTTCTGCTTGGTGTCTGGGCGAAAGCGCTTTGATCGCCAACCGCCAGAATGAATGGACGAACAATGGCTGGTGTTGACTGCAAGCAAGCGTCCAGCCCGCGAACTCGACGGAATTCCCAGCTAGAGATGTGTCATTCAAACGAGGTCTCGAACTCTTCTCCAGCCGCTCAATCAATCTTTGAGCGGCGCCCCAGGCCCAAGAAAAGTCCAACCTGCATCCTTTGTGTTATGTCACTCGACTTTTCCATCACTCTATCGAGGATGTCACTATCAATGCCAAAAAAACACTTTGTTTTGCCTATTTAAACAAAAAACTTTGTTCACCTATCAGAAGCAGTTCTGGATATGGATATGGTGTCACCAGCGGCCGCAGCTTCTTCGTCCTGCTGTGCTGCAGCACCCACCACAGTCGCTTTGTGATGCCCTCGAGCACGAGTCTGTGCGTGTGCTGCACGAGATCGCCGCGCCGCTCGAGGAGGCGCTTTTGATCGATCTGCCGGAGCCATTCGGCCGCCACGGACGAGCGTCGAGCCTGGCGCAGCTGAAAGTGACGATCGTGTATGGGTCAAACCCATGGTCATTCGAGCTCTCGTGTCATCACCGCGATCTCGTGCGATCAGTTGACCCCACGAGGACGCAGAGAGAGCGCATGATTGAGCTCCTGACTGCGCTCGCGACGCTTCTGCACCATTCGTTCCTGCTAAATGCGTATCCTGATTGAAGAACTGGCCTTCTGCAACCACTTGAGCAGTGCTGATCTGCGAGTGCTCATCCAGATTGTCAGGAAGAGCGAAGAGTATGGATTGCAGTGAGTGAGCGTCGACGACTGCTCGGAAAGGGATGAGACAGATGAACGCGAGTCGATGGTGCACACGCTTCTTCGAGAAGGTCTCCAAACAACCAAGTTCATGGTCCAGCAGAACAGGATACGGCAAAAGGTCGATGGTCAGGTATCACTGAAGCGCTTCACGTTTGACGGCAACACGTTGCGTGCGCGGCGGGTTGCCGTGATTTGCTCCGCGTTGCGATAGGCTGCGCGGTCGAGAAGCTCGTTCTGAGTCAAAGTGGCGGGAGGTGAAGTGATACAGCGGCAGAAAACTAGCGAGAGTACTGGCAATGGATGGCGTTCAGGTTGTTCTGCCCGCGGTCCAAGAGGTTTGGTGGATCCTCGAAGTTGAGCGTCCTGGAGCTCTATTTGCCAAATATTATCAAGCCAGCCTACATCACGGCTTTCAAGAATGCTCTCTTAAACCCAGCGAAGCAACTGGCTGGTTACGTGAATGTAGACAATCAACCAGCGAAAGAGTTC
>JAASFV010001207.1:0-10292 GCA_023334015.1 Globisporangium paddicum
ACACGACTTCCACAAGGACTTGTGATAAAGGGGACCAGCAATTCCTACGATCTAATTGCCTGTTTACAACAGAGCAATGTGGACGGAAGGAGGAAGGACTTTAACTTGCTTGTTAACAAGGAAAAAGGGAGACTGTTTATTTAGGCCCCGACAGCGAGCGCAAATTACTAGAGCTTTGTATACTATAGCTCGGCCTACATAAATGTAGTTTCACTGGCTATCCGAGCTCAGTGTTTCTGATTGGCTACTTACTTCTCTGTAATAATAGTCCGTGTCAAGGCCGCGTCATCGCTGGCCATAACTATTTGTAAAGTACGCACGGGGCACGCAGCTGGCCCCTAGCAGGGTAGTCGCTGCGAACCTGTATTACGCTCGGGTTTAAAGATATTGCACAAACAGTAGTTTGGCAGAGTGGTTACTGCGGTATAATTCACTCGTGTATCCCGTTACAAATGTCGTCGAGACAGATAGAATATGGAAAGATGACAGAGATCACTCTTTCGAAGTTGGCGGCAACTGAGACGTTGAGCCTTCGACCACCACTGATCATTGTTCAATGCTCAAACAAGCTGTTGTCTGCGGCGTCACTGACGGCCCGCATCCAACATTTTCGTCTGAAATGTTAGATTCACAGCTATGAACGACTCAACATCTCAGGTGTCATCAACATTCACTGATCCATGGATCATTTATTAGAACCAATTACTTCTCGTAGAGCATTTGCGATGGAGTATCGCTCATCAATTTAATACAGACACGCCCGCACTAAAAAAAGATATTGTCCCCCCCCCCTTTATATGGCCTGATCGGTACAATGTTCGGACGAGAAACTCCACGTTCGCGGTCCCAGAGTTCCCAGAAACAAGTTGACGTTGGCGTCATGACAATGGCGTGGGAGGTGAATAGTGAGTGATAAATGACTGGAGCAGAGGGCGATTGCGATTCAGTCATGCAAGAGCAAATTTAATGTGCTGTTGACGGGCTTGAGTCTTAATGAGGATTCGTCCTTGATTGCTTGAATTGTTGAGCATACTCAAATTTTAACGATCACTCTTCGCGTCAACACTGTCAGAAGAGGTGACGTGTATGTATGTATGTATGTGTGGTGATGGGGGGGGGGCTACACTGTTACGGAGCAACAGCATCGACTCCGTAATGGATAATTATTTGATCAATAAGCAACTGTCTCGACTCTGAAATGATATCAAGAAGTATCATTATCCCTTGGACTTGTTCAGCATAAATTATGGTAATACCTGTGCATGTATCTTGTGATCCAAACACGAGATTTATGCACCCGATTATGATCTTCACGAACAAAGAGAGCAGCAATTCGATCGAAGGGATCTCAGACAACATGTCGGGTATTCGTTACAGGTCCGGTAGAAGAGGATGGAGGACAAGCGCATCTGCCACCAACACCTGGGAGTGTGAGAAGCAGATACTTCGGATCCCTTATTTAGGGAGAAAACGATCTACCTCGAAAACTGCTCGTCCCACTTGAGTGAAGAAGAGCGCACCGCGGAGTTGATGCACTTGAACACTAGTTTGAAGTTATTTCCTGCAAACGCATTTGACCTCTGCCAGCACACGGGCTCATTCGTCATCGCCAAGATAAAGGACGCTTGGAGTCAGAAATAACACGTTAAGAAGATTGATCTGGTCGAAGGGAACGAGTAGCATAACCCCCAGGCAAGGACGGCTCTTGGTCTAGTAAGCTGTGAAACCAGCTGCAACAATGATCTTCAAAGCTCCAAGTATTCCCATCATTTTGTGTTTTTGAATATGGGATGTATCAAATCAAATCCCATGTTAGCAAATATAGGTACGTACCTATTGGAATGATGGTTCAACAAACATTCCAGTAGGTATATTTTAATAGGTTCACGCAAATATGAGACAATCCTACCTATCAAATTCGATTTTCCAGCCAGTAAAAAACCGATATATGAAAAATCCGATATCCTGTACTTGATTTTTGTATGGTCTTTCGATGATTACTTTTGTGATTTCTGAAATATCCGATATTCTGCACTTGATTTTTGTATGCGCTTGCAAGATGACTTTTTGACTCAAAAGTATACAAAGGCCAAGTCAGGTGCTGGATATCGGATTTTCCAGGGTTCGTTTTTGCCACCACGAATGAAAAATGAGCACCATAATCGAATATCCGCAACCAAAGACAAGATGCTGCGCTCCTGTATGCGCAACGCCGCGCGGTCCCAGCGACTCGTGCGCGTCGCCGCCGACGCCAGCAGCCATGGCGGCCGCCGCAACGCGCACCCGCTGCTGCTCGCGACGCGTGACGAGAGTGCGCTCGCGGCCTGCGCGTCCAGCGTCTTTGACTCGCGCCAGCAGCGCCACAAGAGCACGAGCAGCTCGTTGGTCTTCGCCATGCTGGATGACAACACTGCCTCTGCCTCTTCGTCTGCGGCCCACATCAGCCATCGCGCGCTGCTTTACAGAGACGCGACACTCATTGTGCCACCCACGGGAGTGTTCTCCGTGCGCCGGTTCTCGACCGCGCCGCCCGGCACACCGTCGCCTGTCGCCAGCGGACCCGTCGTACCCACGGACCCGGTCGCGAAGAAGAAGATCGCGGCTGCGCGCCGCCGCCGCAGCAAGATCAAGGCGCAGGAGGAGAAGCTTGAGAGCGCGCTGGAGAAGGGCGGCGAGCGCCGCATGATCCGCATCGAGAACCTCGACCAGCAGCTCCCCAAGGTCTCGGAGCAGGCCGTGTCGCTGATCAAGCGCATACCGCAGCTCACGCTCGACGGCGCCAAGGCGCTCGCGCGCGGCATCGCGCTCATCTTCACGGACCCCGCGGCCGTCAAGGCGTGGTGGGGCCGCACGAAGGAAACCGTCAAGGCCGAGCTCAAGCACTACTGGCTCGGCACCAAGCTGCTGTGGGCGGACGTGAGCACGTCCACACGCATCCTGCGCCGTCTCGTGCGCGGCAACGCGCTCTCGCGACGTGAGCGCAAGCAACTGCAGCGCACCGTGGCTGACCTGCTGCGCCTTGTGCCGTTCTCGTTCTTCCTCATCGTGCCGTTCATGGAGCTGCTGCTGCCCGTGGCACTCAAGATCTTCCCCAACATGCTCCCGAGCACGTACAAGGACTCGTTCCAGCGCGAGGAGGACCTAAAGCGCCAGCTGCAGCTGCGCGTGGCGCTCGCCGAGTTCCTCCAGGAGACTGTCAAGGAGGTGATGCAGGACACGCGCGACACGGAGGGCGTGACTGAAGAACGCAAGGCCACGGCCCGCGAGGTCATGGACTTTGTGGAGCGCGCGCAGCGTGGCGAGCCGCTCACCGCGGAGGAGACGCTCAAGGTCGCGACGCTCTTCAACGACGAGCTCATGCTCGACAACATCTCGCGACCGCAGCTCGTAGCCATGTGCCGCTACATGGGCGTGCAGCACTACGGCAACGACAACTTCCTGCGTTTCCAGCTGCGCAACAAGGTGCGCCAGCTCAAGAAGGACGACCAGGACATCATCTGGGAGGGTCTTGACTCGCTCGACAAGGAAGAATTGCAGATGGCGTGCATGGAGCGCGGCATGCGCGCCACAGGACTCACCAAGGCTGGCTACGTGCGCCAGATGAAGCAGTGGCTCGACCTCTCAATCAACAAGAACGTGCCGGCGTCGCTACTCATCATGTCACGTGCGCTCAACATCACGGCCATGGACAGCCCCGAGGCTGCTCTCGCCACGTCCATGTCGTCCATGGACGAAGAGGTGGTGACAGAGGTGGCGCTCGCGGCCGCCTCCTCGAGCAAGGAGAGCCTCGAGATGCGCGAGCTGAAGCTCGAGAGTATTCGGTACCAGAACGAGATGATCGCCGACGAGGAGAAGTTCCGAACGGACGCCAAGAAGAAGGCCGACGACGACGCCGCGGCGGCTGAGGCCAAGGGCAAGGAGCAGGCGGAAGCGGCCGCGTTCCTGGAGCCAGCCGCGCTGTTCACGGCTACGGAGCCACTGCCTATCAGCGAGTCTACGAGCTTGTCGTCCCACAAGGCGCCCCAGTTCGCCGAGAGCGTGACGGTGGAAGTGCCAGCAGCTGCGGCTCCGACGCCAGCGCCGGCGACCAAGGCGCTCGAGGACATTGTGAGCCTCGAGGAGCTCAGCGCGCTCGAGTCCCTGGCGTTTAAGTCGCTCGTCGAGAAGGAGCGCCAGGCCGTGGACCAGATGAAGCAGAACAAGTCAGAGATGGACGTCGAGGAGCTGCTTGCGGCTGGCCGCATCGGCGCGCAGTCTAAGGAGAACAAGACCACGGGCCGCATGATGAAGAAGCTCGAGGCCATGCTCTCGAACCTCGAGGTGGAGCTCGACAAGGTCGACCGCGACGTCGGCGACCGCCTCTATGTGCTCGACCGCGACAGCGACGGTGTCCTGAGCGCCGAGGAGCTGCGCAACGCTGTCATGACCATCCTGCGCAAGGCCAACACGGAGGAGGACGTCGACTGGCTCATCTCGCAGATCGACGAGGACAAGGACGGACGAAGTACGTACTGCTGTTGTCTGAGCTTGTGATAGAGAGGTGGCTAACTAATTGTGTGTGTGTTTTAACCAACAGTCCAAGTCGAGGAGCTCGTGGCCTGGACGCAAAAGTGCCGCGAGATCCTGGAAGTGACGGGCCAGATCTCGCTCGAGACGCCCGCGCCCGTAGCCGACGCACTCTCGGAGCTGAACGCGACTGAGATGGCGGCCGCAGCCCCCGCGGCGACGACCCTCAAGCGCACCACCAGCCGCAAAAACTAAGTGCAGTGGACGGACACATGGTAGCCTGTGCTGCGTGTAACTTGATAGATACGACCAACCAATCTGTTCCACATATTGTCAAACACATGCTCAAGGCGCACGTGCACCACCAGTTTGATTCGCTCTCACGTGCGTGACGTTACCAGTGCTACGACAGCCTCCAGCCACCCGCGTTACACCAGCCTCCGTTGCACGCGACTTGTGCTGCAGCTCACCAGCACCAGCACCAAGATACACTACAGACAAACACAAGAGCACCAATGTTTCCAATGCACAATGATATAATTCGCTTCTTATCCGTAAGAGAGATCTACTGCAGCGCAACTAAACTACTGTCGCGCTGGCGCACACCTTCCGACTTTTCCTAAGCGCACCAGCCTGCCTACTTACTGCACCGAAATGTCGACGCTCGGTCTCAGGTCGCCGCACACGGCCAGCACATCGTGGATCTTGTGGGTCTTGAAGGCCGCCATGAGCTTCTCCTGGTTGGCCACGGCGCTCTCGTCCACGGCCACAAAGGCCTGCTCCGTGAGGAGGTAGTCGAAGCGTGGGGCCCACTTGCGCGAGCCCAGGCGGGCCGTGGTCGAGCAGTTGTCCACCATGTAGGCCACGCCGCGCGCGTGCATGTACGGGTTGAGCGAGTCCACCGACTCGATGACCGACTCGTTCGCGACCTCCGAGTAGCAGTGGCCGCGCTCGATGAGCAGGTCGATCTGCGCCATCATCATGGCTACGTACGTACCGCACGTGAACGGGTTCATGATGAACGTGCCGTCACGGGCCGCGCGCACCTTCTCGCCGACCTTCCATGTGAGCGTGCCGTCGATCTTGCCCATGGGCAGGCGGCCGTGGCGCGACACGGCGTTGTTGACGCTGCGGATCTCGTTGCCACAGGCCACGTCGTCGTAGCACTCCTCGAGGATGTCGCGGCACGGCGTGTAGGCCGCGGCGTAGGCCTTCTCAAAGGTCTTGCGGTCCTCGCCGGCAAACTGCTCGTACACCGAGCGGATGCCGTGGTGCGAGATCTGCGTGTTGAGCGGGCCCGTGATGCACTCAGCCGAGTTCTTGAACGCATCCTCGTGCGAGAGGCCCTGCGCCACGTAGCGGCGGAAGAGCGCCTCGATGAGGCCGTGCACACCGCCGAGCAGGATGCCGCGCTCGCCAAAGATGTCCGACTTGTACTCGTCCTCGAGCGTCGTGTAGAACGTGTAGGGCGAGCCGAGGCCAACGCTCCAGCCGAGCGCGTGCTCCGTGGCCTTGCCGTTCACGTCCTGGTGGATCGCGACACTAGCGTTGATGCCGGCGCCGTTCACCTCCTTGCCCTGCACATACAGGCGGCGCACCGACGGGCCCATGCCCTTGGGCGCGACCATGACAACGTTGACGTTCTTCGGGAACGTCTCGCCGACCGACTTGAGGTGGCCGAGCAGGTAGCCGTGCGAGAGACCGAGCGTGGCGCCGTCCTTGAGCAGCGGGAAGATCTCCGGGTAGAGCTCCGTGGACGCGGCGTCTGAGATGAGCAACAGCACCATCTCGGACTCCTTGATCACGTCAAACATCTCGCCGAGCGTGCCATCCTGCTCCGAGAAGCCGGCGTCGCGAGCCTTGGCCATGGAGGCCGAGTTGGCGCGCAGGCCGACCTTGACCTTGATGTCGGTCTGCTCGAGCGAGTCACGCAGGTTCTGCGCCTGCGCGGGGCCCTGCGAGCCCCAGCCGATGACACCGATCTGCTTGATGCCCGCGAAGGCCTTGGGCAGCAACGGGAAGAGGTCACGGCCACCGGGCAGCACGGTCTCCTGCTGGTCCGCCATGGTCACTGTCTTGAGCTGCTGCTGGAAGACGGTGGACGCCAGCGCCGACTTCTTCGTGGCGAAGCTGCGCTGCTGCGTCGTCGCGCGCAAGAGCGACGTCGTGGGCTTGAGGAAGAGGCGCATGGTGGCGGGCGGGGGGTGCTTGCTTGCGGGGGAAGAGGCGCACTCGTGGGTGGAGGCTGGCAAAATGGGGAATGAGATCTTCGTGGGCTCTTGCGCAACTTGTTTGTTGGGTCTGCACGTTGGATCTGCTTGCGCTGCTTCGTTTTGTTTTATTTTGTTGGTTGCGCAAACGGGAGTGATGTGGCTGGATTTAGATTGGCTGATAATGAGGATCTTTTAGCCAATGAAAAAGATGGAAACTGAATTCACTGGATGAGATTGGTGGATAATAGGCACCTCTTTGTTCGCACAGGAAAATTCTCGTCTCGTCTCGTGCGCTGACGAGCAGCGGAGCAGTCATAAACTATCTTATTAATGAGCATTATTTATACAGGGATTTGAAACAACATATTAGGTTATAGAGGTACATATAATACATCATAAACATGTAGCAGCAATGAGTATAATCGAGTGTGAAAGTGTATCGAGTTTCACGTTTCACGTCAAAACAAATAAGTGTCTGGTGGTCTGGTGCTTCAGTCGTGCAGCACCAGGACTTGCCAACAAATTGCGCAACCACATTGAAGCGTCTGGTGCAAAGAGTGGCCACAAGCAATTGTGCAACCACTTGCGCACTCGACCACCCTGCGTGACAACAGCGCAAGCAAGGACGCCCGCCAGCCACCAGCCACCAGTGCCACAGTGTGGAGAAAGAGTCTTACAAGCCCCTCCCCCCCAGAGCTGCTGATCCTTCCGCTGTGCAGACGAGTACGTGTGAAGTGTGGCGGGTGTGGCTGCCATTTCAGCCACACCCGCTGCGCTATGCCCTCATATTTGGAGCTTCTCATGTGTTGCCTGTGTGCGTGCGTATGTGTTGTGCAGTTGTTCGTATTGTGCAAGGACTTGTCGACGTACCTATCGTGAACGTAGCTCTTCGCGTCCCAGGCGCATACGCGCGTTGATGTCATGCATGTGGATGTGTGTATTCACGCCTTGATGTCGCGTCTGTGATGCATGCATGGCTAGTTATATATATGTGTGTGTTCTGCGCGTGTGCATGTATGTTGCAGAGTTGTGAGGCGTTGCACATGCATGTAAACACACTCGTGGCGCTACGTTGCTGCAGTCTCTGTTGTGTGTGTGTGAGACTGTGCCAAACAATCGATTTCCTGTAGAGAGATTGCCGCAATGGCAGGAAGAGCTGGTGCAGGACGGCGAGGAGTCCATGGAGCAATCGAGTGCGGGTTGAGCTCTTTCTCCACCACACGAATGTCGTTCAGTCTATTGGATGCGGTCATAACGTTGCGCTATTCAATCAAATTGTCCTCATAAAACGGACAAAACCTATTAATAATCGTAGGTTCAAGTATCTACCTATCATTAAAGTAGGGACATGCACCTACATGTACTATAATTGCCTAAATAGCGTGAATCATATATATATTTAGCATACTCGATTACAGTAAAATCTCTATATAATTGGGCGAAGCCCCATTTGGAATGAGGATTTTTCTGGCCTCTCAAGCTCCCTCGGTATTACTAAGGATATGTTGTTTTCTTCAAAGTCTCTGCTGTCTTTCTGTTATTTTAGCTGCCTATCAATACAGTAAAGCGAGGTCGTTGGGAGACAGGTGCTGCATGACATCCATAAATTCCGTGTGTTTAACGACTTGAATAAGCTTCGTCACTTGTTGTCCTATAAAAGTCTGCCTATTTTGCTCGGCTACCGAATGTCAGTATCACTTGAGGTCACTATACTCATAGCAATCTGAGAGAAGAGCTTGAAATAGGGTAAGCTGGCAAAATTTTGTATGTGATTGGTCCGTTTTGAGGTCTAGCACAAAGCAATCTGTGCCGCTAGCAAATTTACTTGTAGCTTACAATTATTTACTCTCGGGTAGATAACCCCGCTCAATAGGCTAAATATGCACGACAGGTAGCGATCGTACTAAGACTTCAGCTGGAGCTGGAGCGATTTATTTCTAATGTAAAACATGGGTTTGGTAGGTTTGGGTGCACTCTGTCAAACATTATACTTAAGTATAGACTTGATATGCAGTGCAAATGGAAATTTTTCTAATGGTTAATATTTAGCTCAGTGTCGAGCAAAAATAAGTGGTGGGGCGTCCCTGTTGATGTTCAACATCAATGGGCGAGCCCCCTTCCAGCAATTTGACGGATATTTATAACCTCTATATTGAGATTTAAGGGCTCAAATATAGAAGTCCCAAAAATAGGTTAGTTTTGCATGGTAGTTTCCTATGAGGGTATAAGGAATAAGGGCATCTAAACCGAGGGCCAGTTCAGTCAAAATCTATGCAAACAAATTTTATAAGAGCCAATTCGGCCAAATGTGATATATATAATTTTAGCCGATAAATTGTCAAATGTTAGGTTGATTTTATCACTTTTCAAGTTTTGACAAATATGAAATTCGTCTTTATAAGGGTATTTGTATAAGGGAACGTGTTGTGTACCGTACCCAAGTACACTCCGGGTACACGGGAACAGGCAGGTTCACCAACCCGTCAGTTGGATCCCTGGACGGCACCTCCCAGAGCCGGCAACCCAGTGGTGGAGAGGGCTCGGCCTTTGGCGAGCTCGTGCAGGTGCAGTTAGTTCAAGATATGCAACAGATCAAACAGTGCAATACAAGTTGGTCTTTGCGGGAGTTCCAGCTCTCCAAGTTGTGCGTTGTGTGATCTTCTCTCACAATACATCATACAACGTCAACAAAGTGCTTCAAACGTACCTTTATATGGAGGTAGCAGATTACTCCCTCCGTATCTAATTAATTGCCATATTTGACTTTGAGCGAACATGTCTCATGCTAGACGGCGAATCTGAGGCATCCAATTGGATATAGTTGGTCGTTTGAGCCATCGAATTGGATACAGTATGTATAATTTATCATTTCGAACGCGTGCTATTGGTTGATATTCTTCTTTTCCCAATTGGACTTCTGGAAGGAAAAAAAGAGTTATTGGAAGCAAGAATGCATCGGCCTGCTAATGTTAATCCGATACATTCAAAGTTGCACTCTTGACTGTAAATGGACTTCATCCGCTTTCAGAGTGGAAACCTCAATGAATTAGTACCTTCACAACTGTATAACCTGTATAAAGGAATAGGCATTTTTCATTTCTAACGTAATGCAGCAATTTATGGCACACATCAAATGTTGGCAGCACTACAATTTATCAGCCAATGACATAGCCCAAAATGAAAATCACGAGGTTTGATTGGTAGTTTTAGCACCGCAGCAGTTTTTGGCAGATTCCCCCTCTCTGTGGCCACTTGAGAAGAAGAAAGAAGAAGTCGCGATGAGCGCGCAAGCGCGGCGGAAGCGCTACCGCGAAGAAGACCTTGCAGAGGCGCTCGAAGAGCACGAGCGCGGCGGCGCAAAGGTCACGCAGCTGAGCAACAAGTTCGGCATCCCCGAGCGCACGCTGTGGCGAAAGATTGCGGAAAGTAAGATAGACCGAGCTCCAAAGCGACCAGGGCCGGCACCTGCCCTCGGCAGCGAAGCTGAGAAGGACATCTTCCAGTGGGCGCTCGCGATGCAGCGCAAGGGCTATCCTGTCGACAAAGAGACTCTCATCTCAAAGGGAAGGAGAT
>JAASFV010001208.1:0-10292 GCA_023334015.1 Globisporangium paddicum
CGAGGAAGTTCTTACCTGGTGTGTGAAGAGAGTCTGCAGCACAGAGGACACGAAGAGCACGGCGCTGAGCGTGTAGCCGTAGTAGCGCGGTGCAAACCACGCGGACGACGGGTCCTCAACGTACTTGATCAGCTCTGCATGCGCACAATAAGCATGCAACTCAGCAAAAAAGACCACAATTGCGTGCACACCATTGATGCAGACCGGTCCAACGAAGCTGAGACAGTTGCCCGTCAATCTGCACACGCCAGCGACGTACATGTTGAAGCTGAACGTCTGGATGAAGAAGCAAGCAACAGCATGCGCACAGCAACGTCAGCAACACGCGCAAGCCCACATGCGTGCTATATACACACACCCGGCGAAGAGCGCGCCACAGCGAAAAGTCACGGCCGGCATGAAGATCTTGCGCGAGTCAAGAGATAGTGCAGCTGTGACGTGGCTCCTGTCGTCCCCAGATTGCAGTTCCCATAGATCCTCGGCTTGCAGAGGTGCCATTGCACCATGCTTTAGCAAATCATTAAGCCAGCTGAGCGAGTGCGCATGAGAAGCAAGCCGCTTGCGTGAGTTTGATGAGTACAAGCGCAAGCACTCCAATGATACGCCAATCAAACGCCAAACCGGAAGGTGGCCTTGGACAGGGTGCTGGCATGGCTCTCGGGATGGACCCACGCGTCCGCTGGCCCCGTCCCAGAAGCTGGCGCCATCACAGCCTCGTGCAGCGGAGTCGCCTCTCCTTGTCTCGTATCCATGCGTTCGCCAGCAGCCATGCTGAGCCAGCAAGTCTGCTCTCGTGGCTGGCTGTGGTTGCACGGTCAGCACGACCCACACTCTCGTGTTCACTTCTTCACTTCATTTCTCTCGCGAAAATCGCTAAAACAAATGATTGTGCAAGAAATCATTTTTTTTGAAAGAGAAATGATTATGCAAAAACTGTGCAAAAATCCAGTAACGTTTACGTCATTTTGGATAAAGTGGCAAATTTTGAATTTGAAGGCTGTGTTTGAGTTGTGCCAAAATAGCTATTTGAGAGGGCAGCACAGGCATTTGGAAACCCAATACGACTGGGCATTTCACGCACCTCGCCCAAACACAAATGTTGAAATATCTATCCTGAAAACGGGCATCTTGCTCTATTTTGAAATCGGACTAAAAGTCAAATTTCAACTCAAACACGGCCTAAGTATTTACAGCAATCTGTGTTGTTGAAATCCATTGTTCTTTAAAAATGCTTCAAAATGTTTGATATGTGCAGGATTTAATATACTGGAATGGCAATGATATACTTGGTGTACTAAATATCAGTACTACAGAAGACTGTAAAAAAATCAATATTTTTCGAGCAATTCTTATGGTGCAAATTGGCCAAGCTCTTCGTCGCCATTTCTGCGGTTACATTTTTCTGAAGAACTCAGCCACGTCACAAAAAGTCAGCCACGTCACAGTCAGTTGCAGCAAAAGGGTGTTTAACGGTTATCCACTTTGCAAGTTGCCATTTGAGGGGGTCGATCTTCAACCGACGCGCATGCGAAACGACGCTCGCAGCTGATTGTTCGAAATCTCAGAGCTCAACAAGAAATGTCAAGAGCTCCAAACGAACACATACTACAGACGGACCCGAAGAACAGAGCGTCTTCTTCACCCAAGCGCTGATCCAGTGCAGCACGTGCGTGCTGTCGTCGCTCGCGGCCCTCTGTGATCGACTGACTTGCGTGAATGTGTGACTTGCGGACGTGCGCTCATTTGTGGCTGCTGTTGTTCTGCTGCTCTCTCTTCCCGGTCTATTGTTCGAAAAGCGCCATGATTATGGGAAACAACATCATCCTGTGGCTTTTACGGGCCTCGTGCTCATGCGCGTTGCCATTCCATTTCACTCCAAGACGCAAGGCACAAGGTACAACCAGCAACTGTGCATGTACAGCCAGCAACTGTAAATGTACACACGTTTGGTTGCTGTTATTGGCCTGTCCCTGCCAGTCACTTAATAGGTCCACGTGTCGTTTCAGGATCCGCTTTCTGTGTACGGGCTGGTCCTGAGCATGAATCCAGTTTCGAACCGCTACAGTATCTGTGATGCCGCAAAGCCGGACTTTTGCATCTCGGACTTGCTTGCTAGTTGTGGAGCGCCTTGTTGTCATCTGCAGGTACACACGTACCGTACGCCGTGCAATGCACGTGGTCGCATCCGCTCGTCATGCCTCGCTGAAGCAGGTGTGATATTCACAATAGAGAGGGCAGCGTCATGCCTAAATGCACAGTGTAAGCTCTCAACAAGAAGGGTTATGCCAAGTAGAGAATCGCCCAATAGGACATAAAAGGTTGAGTCACGTCGGACGGTGCGTTTCGGTTCTCGATGCCGTGGTGTCGCATGTTGGCTCGCATGTTGGCTCGCATTTTGGCTCGCATTTTGGATAGCGGACGCAGCCGCTTGGGCATTTGCTACATGGAATACATGCACGCCTTGCAATCCAGTCCAGTTCGCCAGCAAGCCAGTAAACAAGCAAGAGTTGCGCCGCGAGCCGGGGCCGATGAGCTGCACCGTTTGTGTGGTAAAGTCAATCAAGATGCCATCACGCCAGTCAATCGGACGCCGTTGTTTGGTTGTGCGTTTGACTTTGCGCGTTGGTTTGAATTTGCGTTTGTTTGTTTGGTTGTGCGGTCCATCCTTCTTTCCTCCCGAAGAATAAGAACTGGAGGTCCAGATGTCCCACGCTTGGCTTCAAGAACGTCGCCAACAGAGGACACTTTTGAAACAACTGCAACCGTCCTTTTTGCCAGCAATAATAACAAAAATGCACAGCAATATAGCCATTTTTATCAGTATTATAGCAAGCACATGTCAGCAAAGAGAATCAAAGTCGCCAAGAGGGTCCGATGGATCCCTCCGCGGTCGCAATGCTGGTCCGGTACCCACAACAATAATAATAAGGATATTTATGCTGCCAGCTTCGAATATTCGTTCTTATCATTCCAAAAAAGCCCTGCGACGAAAAAAATATATATGTAGCATCAGACAGACAGGGCGAGGTGAGAGAGACCCCTCGCATGTGGACGTACCAGTGTTTGTTGTTGTTCTACGATAGTTGGAATGAGCTGCTTATCTCGGATTGACACAGCAGGTGCCTTCTTGGGGACTGTCGTGTGCGTGTGTGTGGTGTGTTTTCTCTGTTGCTCTCTGCGGAAATGGCGTCAGCGACTGCTGTCGCCACAGCAAATATGGAATCTTAGCCCGTGCGAGCCGTTAATTAACGCTGCGCAGGCGTAATTTCACGCAAGCTGGCGTTATTTTGGGTGGTACTTTTGAGCAGCACTCAGCACAGTGTCGCAACGGGTTAAATATGCTGCTTTTGTGTACATTTTGGTGGTGAGACAAAGCTTTCCCGAACTTTGTCTAGTAATAGACATTCTCGCTGCAAAGACAAGAGGGGACGGGGAGGAAGAGTCGGAGAATCAGGTCGTGTCGTGCTTGTGCGGAGGCTTTGTTTGTTTGTTTGTGTTTGGGGCTTGCGACCTTGTTGTTGTTGGTCCTGTTGTTGTGTGCTGTGTGGGGAAGAAGGCAAGCAGCAAATGTTCCATGATGCAAGTAAGGATGGTTTCTACTTTCGCACACAAAGAGCAAAGCCCATACACAAGCCAAGTGAAACGCGAGCCTTTTTGAATTCTTTTGTCAACCCAGTCGGCACAACCCAAAAGCGCACGCGGGGGAGAGACAAGGGACAAGGGGGTCCGCAAACAAAGAACGCAAACAAAAAACAAGCCAACAAACAAACACGCGCGTGCTGGCGTGCTCCCCATTTGGCAATCTTCACCGAACCGCGCTTGAGTTGCGTGCGTGCACCTGCGTCGGTTGCTGTTTTTGCGGCTGCCGGCAAACGCAAACGCAAGCCAACAAACGCAAGCCACCGTCTCGCGCCAGTCACGATTGCGCGCCGGCCCGCCGCCTGCCTGTCGCTCCTGCCGCTCACACAAGTTTTGTGCTGTGTCGCGCCCATTCTCGTTCTCGCGCGCGCAACACTCGCGGCCGCCAAGCAGCTCGTCCTGCGCATGTTCTACCGCGCGCACGCGACCCACAAGCCCCTGCACGAGCCTGTCGCTGCCGCCGCCGCAGCCCACGCGAGCACCACGGGCAGCGCGCTCTCGAGCCCGCTCCTCGTCGTCTCCGGCCTCTCTGCGATGCGGGACGCCGAGCCGACGACCTCCGCACACATCCTGATGCGCCCGGCGTACGCGGACGCCACCATGGCAATCCGCCACGACACGTCGAGCCACAACAGTAGCGCTGGCCCGACGGAGAACCCAGTCGCCGACGCGACCACATCGCCCATTCTGATCGGCAGGGGAAGCGGACACCGAGTCAAGCCGTTTGCAGGAGTGATGGACGTTGACGCGGCGCACCAGCACCTCCAGGACGCTAGACAGGCGCACATGACGCGCTCACTGACCTCCCAGCAGGACCTGCTCGACCAGCGCCGCAGCTCGTTCTGCTCCATGTCGGCTGATGGCCGCGCGCAGCTGAGACGACGCAGCCACGATAACTTGGATTTTACGAGCATGTCGCTGCCGCCCCAGGGCTCCGGACCCGGGTTCCTCCAGCAGACGCGATCCAAGAACCACAGCCACATGCGAGCGCACGGGCGCATGGACCTCGAGACCAAAAGGCTGACTGCGCGCCAGGAGGAAGGCGCGGCACTCGTCGACGTGGTCATCCCCTCCACGCGGACGATCTGGCGACGCGGCCAGCCTGTCTGCATTGAGTGGCGGGTGCTGGACGAGAAGGTCGACACGGTACAGATCGAGCTCATGGAGGAGGGATCCAGCGCCACCACGACGATCGCCCGCGCCGCGACCAACAGTGGTTTCTACACGTACCCGCGCGTGCCCTGGGGCATGCAGTGCGGCCCAACGTACTTCTTGCGGATCTCGAGCACAGAAGACCCGACGCGGTACATGACCACAAGCTTCTTCCAGATCGGATCGGTTCCATGAAGAGGGGAGGGAGAAAGAGCAAGCGAGCGAACCCAGCAAGATATGATATGACGAGTTTATTTAACGGCAACTCTGGATTGGCCAGTCACACACAATGACTCAGCACCAGCAACCACAGCCGACACAGAAGGATCAAGAGCCGAAGGAACAGGACTGAAAACAAGACGAGACGTGAATGCTGATTGGTGGTCAAGGTTTTTCCCGAGACAGCAGCAGACATTAATCAAGCTCAACGGGTGTGCTGTAGGGAAGCGGTGAGTAGCGCGGAACAACTGAGCTTCAGATAGAGAGATGCACAGCTGATCCAGTCTTCCCAGCCGATCCCGAGTCGTTGGAGAGCGGTGAAGTCCCAGAGCCGTCAAGTTCCGTGTGTGTGTGTCGTGCGTGCGTCGAGTTCTGTGTTGGAGCGTGGTGAAGGTGACGAGAGAGAGAGAGAGAGAGAGAGAGAGAGAGAGAGAGAGAGCTGAGAAGAAGAAGCAAGAGAACGAGCGTGGTGTGATCTAGTGAGAGCAGTAGTTGACTGGAGATTTTTTTATTAATTCAGTAAGTTAACCTTTGGCATTATTTGTTTGGATTATTTTGTTTGTCTTCTATTTTTCTGTGTTGGCTTTCTCCAGAAACATCGAAAGTTACAGGATCCCTACCTTCGAAAATCCTAAAACTCGGATCTTTTCAAAAGGCAAACTGGCTCGTTTCCAACAGCAGGCACCACAATTCGTTGTTGGGGAAAGTGTCCATGTTGCTCACACAGTTGAGCAAATGATGTGAAAAAGGACAGCAGCGTCTCGGTCAAGTGGACTACAAAGTGCGACTTTTTATCCGACATTTTATCCGGAGGAAGATGAGATAATATTTGCTCCTTCTCCTGTTTGTCATCCCTGCGAACGAGTCTCTTTTTGCGAGCAGAGAGCAGCTTAGAGTCCACTTGAGGTCACAGGTTGGCAGCTCTCGAATTCCGATTGATGGCTATTTTGGTAAGTAAAAATATCTATTTGGGTGATTTTTTAAGCTTTTGAAAAGTGACTTTAGCGCACACATAAACAGGCCACGTTTCCCATTTTTTGAAAATTAGTTGTTTTTTTTGCGCGCGCTTTTTTTTTTAATATATTTGTCAAGTGTGAAAGGCCAAGAAGGCCGAATACGGGCGTTCACGACCTTCGTCCCGCGCTCGAGACGGTCGGTGGCTGGTCCCCCCAGCGCCGTCCCCAAGAAGCCGCCACCACGTCCCGCCTGGCCGTGCGACGGCTCCAGATGGACCGCGTGCCGTCCGCAAGCGGCCTGCTGTTGCATCCGCGGCCGGCGGCGGCCACGCCCATCGCGCGGCTCTTTGCGGACGAGGACGCCGAACAAGCATCTCCGACCGCGGACCAGATCGAGAGCCACGCGGCCGAGATCGTCCGCATCCTGCGAGCCATGGGCGCCAAGCTCGTGTGTATCGACTTTGACGCGACGCTCGTGCGCGTCCACACGGGCGGGGCGTGGACGCGGATGGCCAGCGAGCTGGCCACGCACGTGCGGCCGCTCTTCCGGGCGCTCGTCCCCAGCCTCGTCCGCGCCGGCGTGCACGTTGCCGTCGTGACCTTCAGTCCGCAGATGGTGCTCATCCGCCAGGTGCTGGCGCTGAGCTTCTCGGTGGAGACCGCCCAGCGGCTCATCCTGCGCTGCGACGACGCGTCCTGGCAGCTCGCGCACGCGGACGCCGTGGACTTTGCGCCGCTGTGGCAGACCGGTGGTCGTCACTTGGACCGCACGTGCAAGCTGCCGTTCGTGATCTCGGCCGCGCGCCAGGCGTCCAGCGAGCGCCGCGAGGTTGTCCGCAACCGCGACACTGTGCTCTTCGACGACGACGCCGCCAATATCCGCGTGGTCAACGACAGCGGCATCGCCGGAGTGTACTTTGATCCGCAGCCACAGACTAACTACCCCGCGCTGCTGCGCCAGATCCGCAGGTTTGAGTTCGCGGCGGCCGCCACAAGCGTCTCGAGCCATCCAGCAGCGCCGTCGCCCATCCCGATGACACCCGTGCGGACGCCATCCAAGCAGCCGACCGCGCGCATGGTGCGGCTCATGACGAGCCCCGAGAGCAGGTTCATCACGACCGGCAGTTCCACGCGCGCGGCTCTCCATGCGCGGCATCGCGGCCACGGATCCGGGTCTGGCTCGGGCGCGGCCGTGCGGACGTCGCGGTTCCACCTGTGTACGCCGTCCCCCGTGATGAAGCTGCGGTCGACCGTGGACATGGGCCGGCCGCGCTCGAAGCGCTCGATGCGACTCATGCGGAACATCGAGACCGACCTCCAGGAGCTCCATCTGCCGAGTGGGCCGCCGGTCCAATTGCGGACGACGCCCACCAAGCTCAGCATGAATGCTGTGGATCCGCGGCTGGCGGTGACGCCCACGACGCCGCCGCGGCGGTCCCGGTCGCGGTCCCCACTGCAGTTCTGAGGATGTGGATGGTGGCTCGTCCATGTATTTAAGACCCCAAGCAAAGGCGAGACGAGAGTTGCGGACGCGTACTGTCCATCAAAGTATCCACCAAGTGTCCACCGTGTGTCCAAGATAGTAGAAGTGATGGTGAGCAAGCGATAGGAGCGCTATTTGTGAAGAGAAGTTAGAGCTCGCATGTATAAGTCTCTTGCTCAGCAGCCAGCCAAATTCAATTCAAGAAGTGTGTGCAGCCATTCTGTGAATGCCGAAATGGATACACAAGTTGTAGCTGAAGCCATTGTGTGAATACCAAAATGGCTACACAGTTGAATAATGTAGCCATTATATTTTAGCGGAGCTCCCTGCCGTGGATCCAGAACGTGAGGTAGAAGAGCTCCTGGTGGTCATTCTGGACGCTCGTGAGCTCGTTAAACACGCTCTGGCTCTTGAAAACCACCAGTCGATCCGCCACAAGCTCAATTTTCTCAACCGTGGCGTCCACAGCCAGACTCGTGCGCAGGTTGAGCGTCGTCGGCTGCGCTGATTCGGATTCTAGCACTGTTGAACTTGACGCCATGCTGCTGTTGAAACAGTAGACGCACGTGAGCTTGAAGCCGTTGTCCTTGTCTCCGGCGCCGCAATCGAGACGCAATCGCTGCGCTTCGCCCCTTCGCAGCTGCTGGAGTGACGTGCAGTGGGCGAATTGGGCGCACAGTTGGGCCTTCTCAGGTCGCTTCCTGTTGATCTCGAAGGGCAGCGCATGTAGTTTCTCGAGCAGCTCAGCCAATGCGGGATACTCTCGCTGGCAGTCGCTCTGTTCGAGGAAGCGCATACGGCCGCTAGCTAAAAGTGGTCTAGCAGTGGAAACTGGTGATGCTGAGGTCTTGGAATCTTGTTGACTTGGTGGCGATGGTGCTGGGGGTTCTTGGGTGCCTAGCGTGGTCTCCATCAGCAAATTGTTAGCCGCCATGCGCTGGACGTCCGCCAGCAATATTTCGGTCCACTCGTCGCCCATAAAGCCGTCCATGATTGCAACGCCATCGACTCTCGAACTAGGACCACTAGATTCAGTAGAGGATCTCTTCGTCAAGAGCTCATCTAGGAACGCACTCGAGAGCTGATCCCACCCGGCGCACTCTGCACTCGGTTCAGCGAGTGTGCGCACGTCGTTGGCCATCATCACGTGCTTCTTGTAGTTCACGCGGTGCACCATCGCGAGCACCTCGCGGCCAAAGGCCTCCTGCAGCACCTGCGGTCGGAGCTTTGCCTCGGTGGCGGCGTCCATGAGCTCGCCTAGGGCCGCGCCTTTCGCTTTCACGTTCGTCAGCACGGTCTCCGCCTTCTCCTCGACCTTGGGCATGAGTGCGAGCAGCTCCTCCTCGTACCACGGGTCTTCCAGCAGCACCTGCAGATTCTGCGGCGCGTGGACGAGCTGCTGCTTGGGGATGCCTGGGTAGATGAGCTTCTGAAACTCGCACTCCTGCAGCAGCCTGGCGAACACGCCGTCGTCCAGGACCACGCGCTCGCCACTGGCGTTCACACCCTGTCTGTTGCATCCGTCCTTGAGTCTGCGCAGCATGAAGCGCCACGAGCGCTCCCGCGGGTCCTCGACACGCGTTGCACCAGTCGCAGCGTCTACAATTTTCTTGGCCACGTCTTCTTTCTCGCTGTAGATCGACGAGCTCCGCTTGCCGGCGAGAAAGCCACGCTGGACCACACCGATTTGGGATGCTGACTTGGAGTTTGTATTTGAATTCTTTGGGCCAAGTTTCTCCTCGAGCTGCTGGATCTTGAGCGTCGCTTGCTTCTTGGGGTCGGTGGCGGAAACTGGACTTGAATCTAGTCTGAGGACGCATTTATACGTATCGATGGCGCTTTGCCACTGCCGGAGCCCTTCATGCGCGCTCGCCTTGCGCAGATAGCCCTATATTGACACCATGTATAGCATAGTAGGAATGCTGGTGCGTGCACTATTGAGTCGATAGTGAGTTTGTATCACTGCGTACCTTGGCCCATTTGGGCGCTAGCTGAACAGCTTTCTCTGCGTCTCTTAGCGCATTGTCGAACCGCTTGAGGTGGTGTAGTGACGCCGAGCGATTGCTGTAGAGGAGCTTTTAGCATAGCATGAGTATTGAAGCGAAGGACAACAAGAATTAGAATACAACTTTCATAAACCTGCGAGCATAACAAGGAGGCATAAATGAATGCACGCACGTGGTCCTCGCTGCTCTTGTCAATCGCCTGGCTGTAGAACGTGCACGCGAGCTCGAAGGACTTGCTCTGGAACGCCGCGTTGCCCTTCTGCCGCAGGAGCTCTTCAACATTCCAATGTAACCCAATGTAAACAGCATTAGCGTCCGTCCGGTGGGGTCGATAGAGCGACAAAAGCAGCATGCGCACCTGCGTCTTGAAGACCAGAAGCCTGTGCGTCCACTTTCCGCTCGTGCTCGCTCGTTGGGACGTCGAAGGAGCCGTCGCGCGCGGCCTCGAGGGCCGCCGAGTCCGCCATTTTGCACTCAACGTGTCGCGACTGTTTGAAAATGGCTTCCCAAATTATAGTTTTTAGTTTTTTAGCTTAGCATAGTCCAACTCAATTAGCCCAAGCCTATCCCCCTGGCAATCAAAACAAAGTCAAAACTGCTCTTTTTCTGTCCAATTTGAGTTGGACTGGTCTGATAATCTCGCCATTTGCCAAGATCTAGCCATCCCAAGAGCTCTTCCTTCTCATGGCATCACCGGCCATGCGCCAGCGCCGCCGCGTCGACGAGGCCATCGGAGCTGCTGGCCTCGTGCCCAACCAAATGGACGAGCTGCCCAAGACCAAGCACCAGAAGCAGCGCCGCGCGTCCGGTAAGCAGTACTCGGTCGTGCCGCACGCG
>JAASFV010001209.1:0-10273 GCA_023334015.1 Globisporangium paddicum
AGGCAACAAGCCACACACGATCCAGCTCTGCTGAGTGTGTACTATCACCAAGCTATCAAGCTTGCCAATAGGTTGTGCCGAAAGATGCTGAAAAGTCAAAGCGGCACGGAGCTTTCGCAGCATTGAAGGAGACAGGTGGTGCCATGGTCATCGTATTGTAGCTACTGTAGGTAGCTCTGCGGGTGCGTGAGCGAGAGAATGAGAGTGACGCAACACGGAGCTCTTCGCAGAGAGCTTGCTGGTGGCTGTTCTGTTGTGTGGGTCACCGTTAAAAACAAACAGCCTCACATTTTTTGAAAAATTAAATGCAACCAACCAAATAGATACGTACTCAATTACTCGACGTCAACGCTTTGTACTTCTTGAGTGCCTTGGCACACGACTCGCACTGGTAGTTGGTGACGCCTTCCACCTTCAGCTCTATGAAAGATGCCACTTGCTCACGGAAATTGGACTTGATCACGTTTGAACCTGGCGCTTCAAATATGTGCACAATACCTCCGCTCTTGAATCCCTTCTTGGAGAGGTTGATGGAGCCCGACCAGATCTTGTGGTCATCAAAGATGAGTTTTTTATCGTGCAACATCCACGATGCAGGTTCGTCTTCTCTCGCCTTCAATGGCGACTTCTTGACACACACTTTGATTCCGGCAGCCATCAGCTCGCGCAGGTGGCTGCGCGGCGTGTCCTTTTGTTGATCATCCGCGCACCCTTGGATTAGCTTCCCTTCTTGTTTCTTCTTGATCAGAGCCGCAGCGATCTCGCAGTGTGTGAAGCTGTACATCTCTATCCCAATTGAGATCGTCGCGGCTCGAATCATCTTCAGTAGCCGGCTCAAGTGATCCTTGCGCTCGGGGTCCTTGGGAAATTTCAGCGTGATGAGGCTGCGAGGAGCCAATCCCTTGAACAGCACACCAATGCGTTCCTCGGCCACCTTGATCTTCGCCTCAGTGCGTCGCGCTCTGAGCTCCAGTTGCTTAGCTCTAGCGCGAGACGAGGCTTTGCGCAAGGCTCTGGCGTCCGCGCTCACAGCAACAGCAGCACACTTGTGGATCGCATGACCATCCAAGTGCCAGAAGAAGCCGAGCTCTTTCTGTTCCGCAGTCAACCGGACCCTCGGCTTCTTCGCCATCGCTGCTGCTACTGTGCGCACAGGCGCCAGCGTCTTGCGCTTCCCAAGGATGCCCACAGCTGTCTGCGTGGGTATCATCTCGACGTCCGAGTTGACGGCCAGAAAGCTCTCACACGCGGCCTTGTACTCCAGCTCAATGGCGTGCCAGTCGCGGCGCAGCGGCGCGAGTGGTGCCAATTTCTTCTTTTGCGACGGAGGTTGTCTGGTCTGTAGCGCCGTGGCCTGGTCACTGTTGTCGTAGACGCCGTGAGCAGCAAGCAGCAAGACTGTGCGCAAGACGAAGCTGCTGTTCGAGGAGCACGACCGTGCGCAGGTCGTAAGAGAGCTGAGGATGGCCGAGGACGAAGGCGACATCTTGCTGCGCTTGCTGTTGGCGGTCGAGGACGAGGCCGAGAGCGATCTCTTGCTGCTGCGGCTGCGCAAGGCCGTGCTGCTGCAGCTCGACGCCGATGTCATGCTGCCGTTGGTCGGGAGGGAGTACTTGGTGCGCGAGGTCGTGTTGCAGGCCGCCAAGCTCTCGTCGCTGGGGGACGCTGGGGAGGCGCCGTTCTTCGGCCAATGCGAAGAACGGTTGCTAGTCGTACCGGGCGGTCAGCTGCGGCCCGGACAACAGCGACTTCCACTGGTCGTCATACTGGTCACATATTCACGACCTCTCCTCACTTCGCCAATTGACAGTGGAGATGAGATGGCTTTGCCGATTCCTGTGCCATCCCGGTAGGCCTGTCACCACGAGCCCGTCGCCACCACTGTCACAGCTTTCGGAATCACTTTGCCCAGCCAGCCTGGCAATGTCGCCTGTATTTTTAGTACTCGCGGCCCCACCTCAACCATACTTCATAACCGCTCAGCAGCTCCCGCGTCGTGTCAGTCTTCCTATGCGAGCCCATCCATTCAAAATGGTGCCTGGTGACAGCGACAGCTTGGCCCGGGGTCTCTGAGCCTGTAGCCATCCATCAGCCTCACAGCCATGGACATCATGATGCGCCTCAAGGGCACGGGCTTCTCGGTGATTGCGAACGAGTTCCACGAGCACGAGCGGCGCCTCGGAGGGGGTCTGCCGCTGCAGGACTTTGTCGAGATCGTGCTCCAGGGTCTGCCGCGCGCCAAGAACGCCGACGAGAAGCTCGCCAACGTGCGCGCGCTCGTGGAGCTCTTCGACGAGATCGACATCAACGGCGACGGCGTGATGGAATTCGACGAGTTCACGTCCTTCTGTGTGGACGCAGGCATGGTCGCCACGCGCGACGCGAAAGCCGCGAACCTCAAGCACCGGTACGTGCGCAGCGCCCGCCACGTGATCAAGACCGCCAACGGCTGCGTGGGCATCGAAAAGGTCAAGTGGTCCCCCGAGTTCAAGAAGCTGCTTGTGCTCGAGAACACGGCCAGGAGCGTCAAGCTCTTTGACATCGCGGGCAAGTTCGTTGCCGAGGTCGGCGGCCAGGTCGCGGTCCACGTGCTGCCAGTCACGCCTCGGGCCAACGAGGCCAAGCAGGACTGGTCGGGGCTTTCCGATGGTAATAACAGTGGTGGACGATCTGGCCGCGGCAAGCCCAGTAAAGCTCCGCAAGTCAGTGAGCCTGGCCGAGCCGCGGCCTCGCCAGCCAGCAGCAATAGCACCACCGCTGCAGCAAGCGGGATCTTCATCCTGGATGCCGTTTTCATCTTCAAGTACCAGTGGCTCGCGCTCAGCACGACAGATTTTGTGATCTCGTTCTACGACCTGAACGAGGCGCGCAAGCCGCCGATCGCCAAGCTGCTACCCGACGCGAGCACGGCCGCGGCGCACTCCGGCCCGAGCTTTGAACTGCTGCGGCCGCTCACAATCACGACAACGACGGCTCAGCTCCTGCTGCGCTTCTGCGAGCAGGCCGCGCTGCTCGTGAGCTCCGGGAACGACTGCGTGCTCAACGTGTGGAAGATCCTGGACGCCGACACCAAGGTGCTCTGGAAGCGCCTCGTGCTGCACCAGGCCATGATCATGGACCTCATTGAGGTGCCGCAGCACGACATGCTCGTGAGCTGCGACTTGCACCGGAGCATCCAGCTCTGGGATGCGCACGACTGCCGCTCCCGCGGTGCGCTCGCGGGCCACAGCCACGGCGTCAAGCAGCTCGTGTACTCGAGCCACCACGACCTGCTGCTGAGCGCCGGCTTTGAGTTCGACGCCTACGGCTGGGACATTGCGTCACGCCAGGTCGTGATGAAGCTCGCCGGTCACCGTGCGCCGCTCGTGGGCATCCAGGTCGCGCTCTTCCAGACCGAGCGCGCCGTAACCGCGGACTGCACGGGCGTCTTCAAGGTCTGGGACATCTCGCGAGCGGCCAGTGGCGATAGTGTCCACCTGACGTCCTCCCGAGGTGGACAGGGTGGTCATGGGACGGCGTCCCAGGCGATCCAGCTCGAGTCGATTGACCCGTCGCAGCACTTTGCGCGCTTCGAGCCCACGGCCTTCGTGTGCCTGCACCCGCACAGCCGGGACCTGTGGACGGCGACCGCCGGCTCGGCCACGCTACACCGGTTCCGCTCTACCCGCGTGCAGCAGCTCGACGAGATCCCACTGCGTGCGTTCTACCATTACAACGCCAACAAGTTCGTCGTCATGGCCGGCCCGGTGTGCAGCATCTGGGACGGCGAGAGCGGCACGTGTCTGGAGGAGTTCAACCACGTGGGAAGCCTCACCAGTAGTGGTGGTGGTACCGGGAAGGCTGGCGAGGGTGGTAGTGCTCCAGGCACCTCCGGTGGTGGCATTAGCCATGCGCCAGCCGGCGGCAGCAACAGCACGGTGCACAACGGCTCGGGTGCTTCGACAAGTACCGAGCCGTGCGTCGAAGTGCTCGCTTGCGTCCAGGACCAGAGCTGCAAAAAGGTGGTGGTAGTAACCGAGAGCGGCGAGCTCGGCGTCTTCAACGCGCTCAACTTTGTACAGATGCGCAAGTGCCATGAGGTCTTCTACGGCCAAGCCAAGGCCGTCGCCTTAGCTGTCGCGGAGGCCGCTAGTCTCACTCCTGGCACCACTACCAGCACGGTCACAGCTCCCTCCAAGAACCGGTCCTGCGGCATCGTGGGGCTTCACTACTGCTCGGCCAACAAGCTCATCATCGCCACGGACGCGAACGAGAGCGCGATCGTTGTGATCGACGACAATACGAGCCGTGGTATGAAGGACGCGGCCGTGCTGCGCCGGCTCACGAGTGTGCCCGGCGGCATCGCGGCCAGCGCCTATGGGTACCACACATGTCTTGTGGCAACGATCGCCGACCACCAGCTCGAGAACGAGGCTGAGAGCCAGGTTAGCAGCAACGTCTCTCTCTGGGACTTTGAAACGCTCGGCTTTGTGGGCCACTGCGAGTTCACGGGCGACCACGAGGGCCACGCGCTCCACCTGCTCGAATTCTGGGACGAGTTCCCCGTGCTCCTGGGCGCGGATACCGTCGGTGGCGTGTACTTTTACGCCGCGATGCCGCTTATTCATTGCAACACGGGCCAGTTGCTCCACTCGTTTGCGAACGACTGCGGGAGGACGCCGTCAGTCACTGGTGGTGGGGCTCGCAGGAAGGCCACAGGGGCCATCTTTGAAGGCGTGGACGAAGCTGAAGACGAGAACAATGAGACTAGCGACTGTGGTGAGCTTCCGAACTCGACGTTTATGACCGAGGCGACCGAATTCGCGGCCCGCAAGCTGCTCAAGTGGCGCAAGAAACCTGCTGGTAAGGAGAGCTCTACCCCCACTGGTGAGACCAGTGCTTCAAGTGAGACCAAGCCAGCTGGCTGCGCCGTGACCTGTATGAAGGTCATCTTTGACGACGTCCAGATGCGCTATCTGCTCTTCACGGGGGACGAGGCCGGCGTCGTGCGGGTTTGGAACTTGTCCAAGATGATTGCGAGGCTCTCGCTGGCCAAGATCCCCGAGATCAAGTGCAAGTTCCTGCGCCGTGGGTACCATCCGAAGGCCGCGTTCACGCGCGATTACGTCAAGGACACGCTGTTGGCCACAGACGCGGGCAGTTACACCAAACACCAGGCGCTGCTGGCCCAGCAGACAGGCGACTGGCGCACGGCCGCGCTGCTCACGGGCGACGACCACGACCCACACTTGCAGCTCACGCAGACCGACCTTAAGCGGCTGTCCAAGCGACGCCTCGAGGCCAAGAAGCGGTCCACCGTCAGCCTGGCGGGTGCGTCCAAGTTCCAAGCTGCGAATCGACCGGCAGCGGCATTGGCGGTTCAGCAGGCCACCACTGCAGCTGTGGCCTTCACCGCGGCCGAGGCCTTTCTCGGAGCCCCGAGAGGCGGGGCCAAGGCGGGAGCCAAGAAGCGCAGCTCGCTCGTGTCGTCGCTTTCCAATGCATCCTCGTCCATGACTGCGAAGCAGCGTCGTCACTCGCTGCACCGAGAGCTGGACGACATCCAGCTCGTCCTTGCGTGGCAGGCGCACGACGACGGCCTCACGAGCCTCGAGGTGAGCAAGCACCCGGCAATCGTCATCACGTGCGCGCTCGATATGCGCGTCTTTGTGTGGGACTGGAAGGGCCAGTGTCTCGGCAAGCTCTTTGATGCCGAGAACATCGGCAACTGGAAGTGGCGCTTTACAAAGGACGACTCGCAGCGCCAGCAAGAGCGTGACGCGCTCGTGCGCGGTCTCATTCGCGACATCGAGATGACGCCCCTCGAGCGCGCGCACCGGAGGCGCCAGACGCTCTACCAGGAGCACACGGAGCGCAAGAGTCTCAAGGACATGGCCAAGGTCAATACGATCCTCCTGGACCACATCATCAGCAAGAACCCGGAGCTGGAGCTGCTCAAGAGCTCGGAAAGCTGTAATGAGAAGCAAGATGATGATGATCCTGTGCAGAGTGACGGCCGTCGTCTAACACTGGAAGACACAACCATCACTCCTGGAGGGCAGCCTCAGATGGACCATTCGAAGTTAGATACTTTGACAAAAGACGTCCAGCAAAATGGACACCACCAGTCGCAGGATACGTCCGAGCAGATACACCACCTGCGGCTTCAGAGCCTCGCGCAGGTCGGCCCGCTGCTCTGCGTCAACAAGTTTGAGTACAAGCAGCAGTCGCTTGCGACCACGGGTAAGACGCGGTTCGCGGAGCTAGACGACCTCAAGATGGACAAGAAGTATCTCGAGCAGGAGCTCTCGATCAGCTTCCCCACGAGCCTTAGCAGCAGCAAATCAACCGCCGCCAGCCACAGCAGCAACCTAAGTGACGTGCAAAGTCAGATTCACGTGGCTCACGTGGCCGCCAAGGCCGCGTTCGAGTCCCGCGCGACGCTCGAGCGCAAGACCGTCGACATGTATGTCAACCTGGAGAAGGTCAGGCCCAGGCCCAAGAAGATGCTGCTCCAACAGGGCGAGCGAGCAAGGAGCCAGGAGCTCGACCTTGAGCTCTTGGCACCCTCGGAGTTCCTCAAGAAGCACATTTCGGCATCTACGCTCAGCCTCCGGCCGCAGACTGCACCCGCGAAGCCGCTTCGCAAGCTGCCAGCCAGCTTATCGTCCGACCAGCTCACAGCGAACTTGCCAAAGCCAAGTAGTGGCTATGGAGACCTGAGCCTGAAGAGCAGCAGTAGTACGCCAGTGCTTTCTATGGGATCGATCAACCAGCGGCAGCCGGTGGGCCTGGATCGCCGGAAGAGTTCCATGGACGTTGGCTTCCTGGAGGAGGTTAAGCGCCACGCCAAACGCAAGAAGTCGGTCGTGGCAGCAGCTTCGCTGGCGGGTGCAGTTCCCACAGGGAAGAGAGGAAGCACACTGGGCCGGGCTGGCAGCATTGGAGCGATCGTGACCGCAGGTAATAGCTCAGTCACTGGGGCGATTGACCGAGAAGAGACAGAAGAAAATAACCGATATGGAGCAGGAGCTATAGATCAAGAGGACGAGGGACTTTCGATGCGGAAGCTCCGAGCGATCAACCAGATCTTGTCCAAGGCCCAGCAGTACTGCACTCCCGTGACCGAGAGCGCGCCGTCCATGTCGAACAATAACCGCCCCAGCAGCGCTCCCTCCAATCGGCTAACCGTTAAGAGCACCACCAGTGCCAGCCTCAATCCCGTGGTCCAGGCCAGCAAGGATGATCGAGAGGACGACGAGGACGACGAGCGCGAGAACGAGGACTCGTTCGACATCGACGGGCAGCAGGACGGTCTCAACACAGCGGAAGCCACAGTCCGCGAGCACCTCGAGGCCACGAAGCGCAGGATGGCGAGCGCCATGCGCGACGGCGACCGCAGCGCGCACCGCAGCGACCTGCAGAAGCTCCGCGAGAGCTCTCAGCAGCAGCAAAAGGCGCGCCGCATGGAGGACTACCTGCAACAGAAGCGCCGCGAGATGAACACCAACATTGGCAACGTATTCAAGCGCACGTCCTTTGCGTTCCAGTCCAAGGCTACGGACGAACCCATGGCCGTCGCGCTGGCTGCTGGTGGTGGCAAGAAAGGCACGCGACGACCATCCAAGGTGGACACTGCGTCCTCTTCGAACAAGGTCAAGGTGAAGGCGGACCTCGAGAAGAGCACCGCGACCGTGTTTGGGATCTACGGCGTGCGCGAGGTCATGTCAGTCATCCGGCTCTTCTGGTCCATGGACGAGGACGGCTCGGGCAGCATCTCGCTCACGGAGCTGCTCCAGTACAAACACTTTTTCGAGAAGCTCGGGTACAACGACATGGCCACGGTCTTCCAGGCGATAGACAAGGACGGCAACGGCCACGTGTCGCTCAAGGAGCTGCTCGAGATCTGTTTCCACTACGCGACCAAGTACCAGATTGAGGAGATGCTCAAGCTCGCCAAGGTCGGCAACGTGCGCTCGTACCTCCAGGGTGGTGATGGCCAGTCCAGTGGCAGTGATCCAAGTGGCGGTGGCGCTGGGGTGAATAGTAAAAGCGCCCAGGCGGCGACGGCATCGCTCTCGCAGGAGCATCGGCGCGAGCTGCTCGACATCTTCCGCGTCTTTGACCGCAACGGCGACGGCGGCGTGAGTATGCAGGAGCTCATGGAGGCGCTGCGCGTGGACGACGACGACGTGATGGCCAAGGTTATGGCAGAGGAGCGCAAGGGCAAAACACACAACGCGAGCAGCGACGCGGGGGCCGCGACCGCGTCCAGTGGTATCACCAAGGAGGACGTCGAGCGGCTCTACGGCGAGTTCGACGCGAACAGAAACGCAATTCTCGACTTTGATGAGTTTGTCGCGCTCATGCGGACGCTCTACGGACCAAAGTCGAATGTGTACTTCCGATAGCAAAGACTGGCCAACGTGGGTGGACACGTTTTCAGTACCCTCCCTTGGTAGAGTGCGTTTGTTATCGTCCAGATAGACACTTTGGCGTCCTTTTTGGTTGGACACAAAGAACTGAGCCTATGGTTGCAAAACAGTGTTGTTGTTTTTCAGTTCCATCGGTTGATCGAGCTTTATAACTGCCATCTCTATCTATGAGGGCAGCAAGTCTTCTTTCTCTACGTTTACGTACATCTACTGACACAATATTAAATTAAGTGGTTGGTCCCGCGCGTCTGCTCCCTCTCTCTCGTTTCTTGGACATCCGGCTTCACTGCGGACAATGGCTTTCAGGGTCACACTGTCCAGTCTTAACGCTCTCTCTCTGTCGAGAGAGCTGGCTCAGCAGCAAGGCGTTCGGGTGGCCGACGAGAGTGAGCTGGGCACCGAACGGCGAGCGCGGTCTCTATGCTGGGACCTGATCAAAACTACCGTCTGCACCACAGAACAAGCGAGCATAATAGTACGACACATGAGCGCACTGGTAGGCACCAAAAAAGGCACAACAAAGAGACATCAGGCAGCACGTACAGGCGACGATGGAGAGCGAGTTGATCCGCCGGTCCTTGCGCGCCGAGAGCATCGCCTCCGGTTCGGACTCCTATATCAATAGCACCAGATAAGCGCTCCATTAGGTCCACAAAGCAAATAAACTACCAGCAACCAGCCTCTTGTGTACGCACCCGTCCGCTCTCGAGGCGCTCTTCGGGAATGGGCGAGAGCATCATGGGCGCGAGCATGGGCCAGTCGAGCGGTTCGTCGTCTGCGGCGTTGAAGACCAGGTCGGGCTCATACGTGAGCCAGCGCGCCTGCGAGAGCCGCACCTGCTCGCGGTACTGCAGGAAGCGGTAGACCCAGAGCAGCAGCGCCGCAAGCAGCGCCGCGCCGAGCACGCCCATTGCGAGTCGCGCCGCCAACGCCACCATCCGCTGTTTGTTGGTATCAAACACACGTCCACGGCTGTTGATGCTTGACGCTCTTGCTCTCGGCTGCTTGCTGATACAGAACTGGTAACAAGGGGAGGAGCTCTTCGTCCTGGCCAACTGTTGGTGGCGGGGGGCGGACCGTGAAGACGACGCGCGACAGGGAGGTTGGCTGCTTGGGGCGCTGGCCTGTTGGCTGGAGAAGGGAGGCGGCGGCGGCCTGTCTTCCGGCGCACGAGCGGAGCTGCTGGACACAGGCAGGCAGGTGGATGGAGAGAGGGGGGAACGTGGCGATGGCGGGCTGTGAGTGTTGATTCCGCCTACAAGTTTTGTTGTGTTTGTGTGGTGGCTTCACGCATGTCAGGTCTCTGTAATTGCATATTGGTGGCTTAGTGGAGGGATTTATAAGCAGTGATACTCGAGGAGGGTTCTTTGTAGATAGATAATACTGTAAAGTAGCATATTGATGGGGAACGTGACGTTATGCAAGTAAGGAGGTGGGATGGGGGAAGAGTGCAATCGGGATCGGTCGAAATATACGGTACGATAGATACGGTAGATACGGGAAATGTTTATGTGACGTGTGACATATCAAATGTTGTATGCCGTGAACACCGATACATTTTCGGTTGCAAACTCTATACAGGGAAAGACGCATTGTTCCTTCAAGCTCTAAAATAATGAATTTGTGACATATAGCAAAAGATTAAAAATATATAAATGGAATAGGAAATGGCTCGGAAGTTGTATATTTCTTTTGCTTGAAATCTAATTAGCCTCGCCATATACAGTGCTGCTAAAAACTATAGGCGCACCCATACTTTTGCAAACGTGCAGCCAAAAAATAATTTTCTGAAAACAAAGCTCGGCTCAAAGACTGTAGATATAAAGCCCAATCATCGCCAAAAAACACTTTTTCGATAA
>JAASFV010001210.1:0-10252 GCA_023334015.1 Globisporangium paddicum
ATTTGGCAGCTCTGTGGTTCGCATCGTCTCTTCGTTTTTCTTTTTCTTTGCTGGCTTTGCAGCAGCTTCAGTTCTCACTTCTGTATTACTACTGTTGCTTCCAGCAGGCGGCGCACCCGCAAGAGACGCCACCATCGCCAGCGCTGCCTTGACAGCATCCTAGTAATCGGGGAAGAGCGGTGACGAGCGTGGTGGCGTTTGAGGAGGGTGACGAGGAGAGGTGCCGCAGTTGTTCATGTGACCCTCGCAGTCGTCGGCACTGAAAGCCAAGCGCGCTGGTCGTCCGCCTTCTGGTGACGCATAGTGCACGCGAGGACCAGCTGTTGCTGCGGAGGAGGACACTCGAGTGCTATCAGCACTGCCAGCAGCATCGTCGTCCCGCCCATCGTCACTGCTACTGCTGTCCTCTGAGTCGCTCGCGGCAAAGCGATAGAGCGCTATAATAATAAAATAATCACATACGAAATAAGACCCTGATATATGTCGACAACAGTACCACAGCCAGTAAACGCACCGTCCTGGTCAGCGAGGCGCTCGCTCAGGTCAGACGACGAGAGCTCGGCCTGGAGCAGCTTCTTGGCCAGCAGGATGCACCGCACCCACTGCTCGCGCTCGGCTTCGGTTGCGGCCTCGAACTGGAACGTCTGGTCCGGCTTGCTCGTCGTGACCGTGAAGCCAAAGCCCATGTTGATGAACTCGGCCGCGCTCGAGCGGCCTCGAGTGTTCACGGCTTGTCCTCTTTGCGCACGTCCACGACGGCGAAGAGCTCCATCCACTGCGCCTTGACGGCCGAGTTGCGACGCTTGCGCGGCGTGACCACGGCGCTCGGCGCGTCCGGGTCCATCACGAGCACGTAGTGGAAGAGCACGACCTTGATGGAGAGCCAGCCGCCGTACTGAGCCGAGAACTGCCGCTGGCGGCCGTGCAGCAGTGAGTTCGCGAGCGCCATCGAGGCTGCTTCTTGCTTGATTGGGAAATGTGTGAGATGGGTTTGTTTGGGATTTTTTTGGTCCCAGTTGATGAAGTAATCATTTTGCAATATTTGTGTCATTGTCATGCATCTCAAATCCAGATGGCTCGCGACGTGTGCTGTGCCTTCGCTTATTGAGTGCTCCAACTGGTCTACCTTTTGTTCGAGCTACAGACGGTTCTTTGAGGCGAAAGTTTGGTCCATGGCGTGCGATATCTTGTAGCTGCTCGACAATCTCGAGCTTCTTGTGCGGAGGACAAGCGTCGAAGCAAGACCGAAGGTTTGCATACGCTCTATCCAGATCTTCAATGCCAACGAGAACGCGTGGATCTCCTTGAGCTGAAGGCGGTAGGTCGAGCCACTACTGAGAGTCGAAGTCTGACAGAATTAAGCGGTCATTGTGCTGAAGGCAAGATCTGATGACGTGAGCGCAGGGCAGTCCCATTGTCCTTGAAAAGTGTTTGGTACAGCGGGTACCAAGAGGGTGCTTCATTACGTGCTCTCTGATCATCGACAGAGCGTATCTGGAGACCTTGTACACAACGTCATTGTACACATCGCTGCGCACGGTAAAGTCGCGTCTCGCTCGGTCATCAGACCGAATCTTCGACAGCTCTTGGAGTTGATGCTCAATGGCCAATGTGAGCTCTTGAGTGACCCTGAGTAGATCGCCGACGGAGGAGCTGAGGAGCCTCTTTAGAAATGCGTGCAGCCCTGCCACACGCGAGGTTGATGTGCATCTCATGTGCAGAAACTTGGAGACCCAGCACTCCAAGAACAACTTCTTCTGATCCAGCCAGGTCTTCTGGGCGTACTCAATCAACTGGGGAACTGAGCTGTATTTCGTGGCGAAACTGGACCAACGAGCTCCGTACTCCACATCTGTCGGGGACATGCAGAGAGAATTCCAGCGCGCCATCATCTCGTCCCAGTTAGCTCCCTCATCGAAGTACTTCTTGCACTTCTTGAGCACATTTTTGTGGATATGTCAGCGGCAAAGCACACATTTCGCCGTCGGGAACACAAGTTCCTCAGCTCGCAATAGGGCTTTTTCGTTGTCGGTCACAAGCACCACTGGATCGTCGAGGCCACTGAGCAACTTCTTGATTGTACCTAGAGCCCATGCATAGTCGGATTGTCCTTCCTTCGCGATGAAAAGACCACAGCAAAGGAAGGTGTTGTTGGCCGGCGCCAACCCGTCGCAAATCAGGAGCGGCATGTTGTATCAGTTGGTTTTGTAAGTACAATCCAACAAGAGCACCTTGTGGCACGCTCGAGCGAGATCAGCACTTTGCTGATGGGCGAACATGAGGTGCGTGATGGAGTTCTCCGGGCCACACTGGTACTTGAGCTCGAATCCACTCGCGGTTAGCCCATCGAAGAGAGCTTGTATTGGAGCCCTGCCGTCCAGATAGCGTCTCCAGTCCGATTGGCTCTCGTTGTACATCTTACAGATGACAACAGACAACTCAGGGTGCTCTTACCGGAGAAATGACAGCTGCTCCTTTGAACGCACGCCAGCTCGCTGCAATGCCAGTCTCTGTTACTTCTGCTCCTGTGTCAAATGCTTGACAAAGTCGTCTCCTTCGTCGCTCGGGTGCAGTTCGTGGTTGTGGCTGCCACTTTGCTTGAAGATCTCCCACTGGCCGTCGGTGCCCACTCGCCCACTCAGTGTAAAGGTGCATCCGCTCTTCTTCGTTGCAGTCTTGCGTGTTGTAGCCACTGAAGTGTATGCTCCAAATCGATCACACCAAAATACCGCCGTGCTCTTTGCCGTGTCCGACCGAAGGACAACGAGGAAGAAGCCGAGTCGGCGCGCCCACCTCTGTGCGATAGTCAACAGCGACTTGAGGGAACTGGACTGGATCGCGAAGTCAGGATGCGCACTTGAGTCATCAGCAGAAGTTTGAGTTTCCGCATTGTGATTTGCCGCGAATGCACCTGAATCGGTGTCTTTCTTGCCGGCCAATATGTTGTCCAGCTCACCGTGTATTTCGATTGTTGACATCTCAATCGAGGAGGTGACAGCCATTCCGCATGGCAACTCGCACGCCTTCATGTTCTGCGCCACCGGATTGGATCCACCAGCAGCGCATTGCTCCATCGCACTGAGCATTTCGGTAAACACTCCACGAATTGCGACGACATCATTATCCATTGCGTAACCTGTGAACAGACATGTGAAGCGGCACATGACCGCGCCGTGAGATTGGCTGCAACGATTCACCTATGTTTTGACAACACCAAGCAGAGGCACATACCAGCGCTGGGTTGAAGATGATACACCGCTCTCGCGCTTCCTCCTCAAGCGAGGGAGATTCACCATGCAGACGCCGTTCTCTCGTGAACACGAGACTGTTAAAAGCAGTGGACTGGAGAGCTGAATAGATGCTTGCGCGTCAAGTGAGCGCCGAATCTTGCAGCAGCAACCTCGGTCTCGGACTGCACTGCTGAATATGTGCGATGCAGCGTGTGTGTGAGGGGCTGATTGACAATGACGCAAATATTACGGAGCGATTACTTCATCAAGTGGTGAGAATAGCAATTGGTAGAAATAACAGTTCCCTATTTTTATCCAATAAGCGTAAATTAGCCACAGATCTTGCGTCGCAATTTCTTGTGTCAACGCTTTTTTTTCATCCCCCAAAAACAAGTTGTCCCCATAACGAAAGAGGTTGAAAATGGAGCAGGCGATCGTGGCGAAGGGAGCGGAGATCCGCGACCTCAAGGCCGCCAAGGGCGACGCGCAGCAAATCAAGCAGCTTGTGGCGGAGCTGCTCGCGCTTAAGCAACAGTTCAAGGCCGAGACTGGCAGTGAGTACGTCGCGCCCGCGGTTGAGAAGCAGTCAAAGAAGGAGTCTGCGCCTGCTGCCGCCACCGCTGCCACTGAAGGTGAAGGCAAATCCAAGAGCCAGCTCAAGAAAGAGAAGAAGCTCGCGGACGCCGCCGTGAAGAAGCAGCAGGGCGCTGCTCCTGCTGGCAAGAAGAAGGTGGCCGAGCAGCCCAAGAAACCGTCCGAGAGCGCCAAGCCGACTGATGGCGCCCCCGTGCCATCTGACGCTGAGCTGCTGCTGCGCCAGATCGAGTTCAACCACAAGGCCGCAAGCAACGGCGGCGGTCAGGTCGTGACGCCATGGGAGGTCGAGGCAGAGAATGGTGTGGACTACGACAAGCTCATCGACACGTTCGGGTGCTCGAAGATCGACCAGGCGCTAATCGACCGCATCGAGAAGCTTACAGGCCACAAGGCGCACCGGTACCTGCGCCGGGGATACTTCTTCTCACACCGCGACCTCAATGTGATCTTGGACGCGTACGAGAAGGGTGAGAAGTTCTATTTGTACACGGGCCGCGGGCCGTCGTCGGGCTCGTTGCACATGGGCCACTTGATCCCGTTCACGTTCACGGTCTGGCTCCAGAAGGTGTTCAACGTGCCGCTCGTGATCCAGCTTACGGACGACGAGAAGTTTTTGTTCAAGGACCAGACGCTTGAGGAGAGCCGCGTGATGATGATGGAGAATGCCAAGGACATCATCGCGTGCGGCTTTGACGTGAAAAAGACGTTCATCTTCGCCGACACGGAGTACATCCAGCACATGTACCCGCAGATTCTCAAGGTGCAGAAGTGCGTGACGTACAACCAAGTGCGCGGTATCTTCGGCTTTACAGGCTCGGACAACATTGGCAAGTCGGCGTTCCCCGCCGTGCAGGCCGTGCCGTCGTTCTCCGAGACGTTCCCCGTGGTGCTCGGCGGTCGCAAGGGGCTGCGTTGCCTCATTCCGCAGGCCATCGACCAGGACCCGTACTTCCGCATGACGCGCGACGTGGCGCCGCGCATCGGGTACCTCAAGCCAGCGCTTATTCACTCCAAGTTCTTCCCCGCGCTCCAGGGCAGCACGACCAAGATGAGCGCCAGCAAGGCCAGCACGACCATCTACATCTCGGACGCGCCCGAAGAGATCGCGAACAAGATCAAGAAGTTCGCCTTCAGCGGCGGCGGCGAGACCAAGGCCGACCACGAGAAGTACGGTGCCAACCTGGATGTGGACATCCCGTACCAGTACCTCTCGTTTATGCTCGAGAGCGACGAGCAGCTCGCACACATCGCAAGCGAGTACGGCAGCGGCCGCATGATGTCGGGTGAGGTCAAGCAGCTGCTCATCGATGAGATGTCCGCCTTCGCCGTTGACATGCAGCAGCGTCGTGCTGCGGTCACGGACGCCCAGGTGCAGGAGTTCATGCACGTGCGCGAGCTGGAGTTCTAAGCCTTTGTGTTGATTGATTGACATACTTCATTTCAGATATGAGGTGGTAGATCGCCCCAGCGAATGGAATAGAAGTTAGCAAGCCAATTCAAGCGTCTGATATTCATTCGTTTCTGTTGGATGCAAGGATTTTTTTTGTCGTGTGCTGTGCTTCGTTGTCTTCAGTCTTGGCTACTCGCGTTGGGAAGGAGAGCACGCCTCCGCTCGCTGCACTCCACAGGATGTTTTTTTCAAGTTCACGTGTCTTCGGTACACGGAGTCTGCTGCCAACTCCGTCTGGACATTCTGATCGATTCTCCAGCATTGACAGGAGCGTCGTCACAAAGCGCAATCGCAATCATTCACAGTATGATCTTCATCAACGGCACTGGATGTCCTTTATAGCATAACCTGTTCGAGTTTTAAAGCGCAGATCTGAGATCAGTGGACTCACGAGAGAAGAATATCAAATCAGTTGTTGAGAGCTCACCTTCGTTCGATTCGCTCATTCTTTTGCGTCACAGCCGTCGCATCAAGCTAACGCTTTAGCACTCGTCATTGTTGGCTTCAAGACTGATTCAGCGAGCGCAGCACCAGAGGACAGGTGCTGATACAGAGTCATCCAAGCTTGGACAACTTCGTTCATGCGGAAAGCGTTTCCAATCTTTCGGCCTGGCTTGATGGGGTCGACAATGTATGGGGAGACCGGCAGTTCAGACTTTGATGCGACGTTGTCTGAAAGCATGGGAAAGTATTCGCTTCACACAAACAAACACGCACACAGTTGTTAGCACCAGGCATTTTACAAGAGCACATTTCATGAATACAGTGAAACGTCAGAGCACTCACCCTCCGTTTTCAATCGACACGCCGAACCGTCTGTAGTCGAACGTGACGTACGTCTCCAGGAAGAGAAGCAACAAGCTGCCAATTGTAGTCTTCCAAATCACCTTGCCAGCTCTCGAAAACGTGTACACCCACTTGCTGTTGCGCAGCTCAATGTCAGTATCTTGCGGTTCCTGCGGCGGAGAAGGCTCCGAGAGACTGCGCTGTCTCCTTCGTTCAGGAATATTTCGCTCCCCGCTGCTGTTGAACGACTTGTAATGCTCATCTCCGCAAGCCTAGGTAGAGTAAAGCTCATTAGCGATAAGATTTTCCAAATCCAATCATTGAAAAAAGTTCCCTCACCTGAAGAAAGCGTATCACTAGAATAACGAGGGCGTATGACGACAGACCGCCAGTAAACGCGCAGTTCAGTCCTAGATGCAGCAGAAAACATACGTGAGCACTCGTCCTCACAAAAACAGAGACACGAACAGCACGTACCAAGGTTGTGAAGATGAGCTTTCAGCACGAGAACAAGCGAGCGCAGGGCTGGCATCTCAGCTTGGGCGGAGTAGACGAGATCACGGGCGCTCAACCCAGAGTGACCTGGTGAATGTCCACACGTCAAGTCCAGCATGATGTTCGGCTTTCCAGCGTCGGCACAATAGACGATCTTCAGAACTGGGATCTTTGCGCTGCTGAGAAGGTCGACTTGCTTCGCCCAGGGCTTCGTCTGAATCACCTCCGCAAGCTTGTGCAGAATCGATGATGGGTTCTTCTCGGACAGGTTTCTCGAAACCAGCACACAATCGACGTCACTCATCGGAAGTGAAAGCCGGGTGTAGTTCGAGCCATATACATCAATAAGCGCGTCGGACCAGAGACTCTGCACTGCATCTTGAAGCTGCTGAACCGCTTCTTGTTGGGATAGCTCCAGCTTCGCCGATTCGGAATCCAGGCGGTCCACAAACGCATCCATCTGGCTGCTTAGGGCCTGATTCAAATTGCTGCTCAGCAAAATATGCATCAATTTAGTATCCTAGGAAGGGGATCAACCGCAAGCAGTACATGACAATAAATAGTGTAGTGGGCATACCTGAAATATGTGGCTGTCTCACTGGGGTACACCGGGTACGCTCTTGGCACGACGTACGGAAGTTCCATGACCTGCACTTCACTTGGCTGATAGTAGATCTGGTGTTGGTACCCAGCGGCAAACGTTTGCTGAGCTACTCCTGGGAAGTATTTCTGAGCACCTCCTCTGTAGCTCCTGTTGGCTGAGTTTTGCTGCACATTCCTCGCACTCGCGATTCCAGAATCGACCGATGTCTGCCTGATTGGATGAACACGACTGTTGTCGCTCCACTTGCGAGACTGGTATGCGCAAGTTGCGTCGCGAATCTCTCCTGACTCGGGTCTTTCTTTCTGTGAGCTGTTCTTGGTTGGTGGCACCCAGTGATCGCTCGGTGGACGCGCAGGGCTCTGCTTCAAAACTGCGTCGTTGAAAAAGAGCTTTTTCTTCTTCTTCGGCGATGACGCGGGGAGGCTCGCGGGGCACTGGCTACTGGCGTCTCTATGGGGATATGCAGGTAACTGGTGTTGACTTGGAGTTGGTAAGGCTGGAAAGCAGCGATCATGACCTTTGGGCAACCTAGAAGCATGAAAAGATGTTGTGCGCCTTGCTCAGTAATCACAAAACGTCGAACACGAGGGCTCACACACAACTTACATCGCTGGGACTTTTGGTGGTTGCGGCGGCTGTATCCAAACCGGCAGCGGATAATTTCCGGCTACATTGCGCACTGCTGGAACATGATCGCTCGGATATTGCGGTCTACAGCCACCAAATCATACATGTTGACACAATATATAGTGTTGGTTCGAGTCAGGGACATCAGACATGCAACAGCAAACAAGTCACACCTGGAGTTCAGCGCCATCGAGGATCGAGTATTTTCGTGGGAGAACTTGCATCGCACGCCATAATCGCAGGTTCCTTTCGTGGCAAACTGGATGCATCTCGACTTGCTTCTCCCACTGGGTGACGGTGGGATCGGCGGCGGGTTGGTTGGGTCGCTGTTGCCATACGCACTGCCGTTGTAGTTGCTGAACAGCCTGGTTTGCTGATACTTGTGGCGTGCATCGTAGATCTTGTTGTTGTTGAAATGCGAGCTCTTGTGCAAGTGGTTCCCGTAGAGATGGTGCGGCGCAGGATACGGCGGTGGCGGCTGCTGCTGAGCTCCAGCAGCAGTGGCATCAACTGTGCAATGGGGACCTAGAGGGTGGTGGAGGTACACATACGGCGCTGGGTTCGTCATCACGCCACCGAACGAGCCGAGTAGAGTGCAGGAGTTCGCGATCGCCACTTCACCTCGGTTCATCGCGCTTGTGGACGTGGTCGCTCGTGTGCGTGGGTTTGATTTGCAAGCTGCTCTTTTTTCTTCCTCTTCTTGCCCCGAACAAGAAATCGAGACTGAGCTGAGTGCGTCGCGGAGACCGTGGTCTTTCTGGTCTGCCAGTTGTTTGATTTTTCAAATCCAAGCCGTCACGAAGATACCGAAGTCCGCACACTTTCTACTAGAAAGGCAGCAGGAAACTCACTTGCGGTGGGCTGAGGCACTCGCTCGCACTTGCAACGGATGTGGCGGGGGGCGAAGTAGTGGCCAGGCGCTTGGCCTTGCGGTACTGGCGCTTGCCGAGTGTGAAGACTTTTCACGAGTTGCCTGCTACTTGAGCGCTTCAACTGCTGTCTGCTGTCTGCGATCTCTGGCGACGTGTGTGAATCGGCAAGCTTTCCTTCTAGATCTGCCGCCAGCAAGCAACACACGCGAGTAAGCAAGCTAATGAGCGAGTTAGTAAGCAGGCAGTAGACAGACAGCGAATTTCTCCGCTTGACGAAATGATACAGAGCGGACTGACGACGGAGTCAGGTTGTGCGTCTCTTCGTGAACAGAATCTGAAGCACCAGACTCAGACGAAAGGTCACACCTGCGGACAGTCAAGTCAGCATAGCACTAGGAGGAAACCAATGCAGACGCACGTACGTCTCAGCCAGAAGGCGAAGGTACGCAACCGACAGGACGACGGCAAGATGCGTGTTGAAGCCCGGTAGTCACGCCACAGGCATTGTTGGGCTCCATTTGTGTCCTGTCCCGCATTTTCAACAAGCAAGCATTGCGTGGGAGGGAACATACCCTATATTAATGGTTTGAAGAAAGGAGAAATGACCTTTGAGCTCAAAAGCCTCACAAGTTTGTTTGGGATTTTTGGATTCCTGGCTCACTATTTGGGGGGAATTTCGCAGAAAAAGATAAAATCCGCTTAGTTGGGATTTTTGTAAAAAACGACTTGCTTTTTGTATGGGATAAACTGCTCACTATCTGGGGGGAGTTTCGTAGATAAAACCCTTTTAAAAGGACCTGGACCCTTGTATACAAACTTCAAGTCTAAGAGTCCTATGTTTTATATTTTCAAAAGGCGGTTACTGTTTTGAAAATTAAAAAGATCGGAGCGTAACCATACAAAGATCAAGATAAAGGCCCGTTAGTTTTAAATTCTCGTTTAGCCGGAGTTCATTTTTGGATATCAAGGGATGGCATGTTCGAACAGTTCAAAGGTCCGGCGTGAGTATACAAACTTTAAGGTAAAAGTGTAATTGTTTAAATGACCCACGTTTCAGTGAAAATTGCTTAAACAGTTATCTCCCCTGACCAAGCTGCGTGAGCACACCGTCCACATGATGGCGACGCTGCGAAGAGCGCAGTGTACGATAGATTGCACCGCGCAAAAGATCCCCCCGCGGTGCCAAGTCGGCCCCAGGGACGCCCACCGCTCCTGACAGCTGATAACCTCGCTGAACTCGCGGTGTGGAGGACCAACAACCCGTTCAGGACAACGTCCGAGTACGTTCTCCACATCGCGAGTATGTACGGTGTCAGTGTGTCTGCGAGCTATGTGGCTCTGTTTGTTAGCAGGAACCGTCTCAAGAAAAGGACGATGTTCGGTGGCCCAGGCCACAGCACGACACACATGGAGGCCGCGGTGGTGGAAGCTCTTCGCGCTGCGAAGTTCAGGATCTTCATCTGAATCTACATCGTCACGCATAAGGGTGCGATTGCTTTTTTATTTCTTATTCTATGGTTTTCTTTTTAATGTTGTGTTTATTACTTTTGTGCTGTTTATTATTATTAGGTTGCTGCTACTCTTCTCGGCA
>JAASFV010001211.1:0-10250 GCA_023334015.1 Globisporangium paddicum
GGCGGACCTGGGCTTGATCGAGCTTCCTGCTTCACTCTGGACTAGAAGCCGCGGATCACGATAAGACCATCGTGGGTCGACATGGTCACGTCCGCACGCTGCAGGTCTCCAAGCGTCAACCTGGCTTCGTCCGACAATTCCATGTTGGTCGTTGAAGTGACAGCCGAGATTGCAGGCGTAGTCGCCGACGCAGGGTTGGCTTTGATCGCCGCAGCAATGTCAGACGTGACGGCGCTGACCATAACTGCGGAACTCACCACAGGGCTCGCTGCACTCGCCGCAATCGCCGCAACAGTGTCGGACGTAGCCGCAGAAATCATCACCGGGCTCGCTGCGATCGCTGCAATAATGTCGGACGTCACAACAACGGTTGTGGCTGCTGAAGAGACAACTGGAGCAGCTCCAGCTGCGGTCGGACTCGTCGCCGCTTCAGCCGGAGCGACAGTGAGCAAAAACGCCTTGTAGACTTCGAGCCAGTGCTTCAAATCGATCGTCGAAGTGCCATCCAGGAGACTCATGATGAGGGTGTAGCAGCGCGTGTGACCCTGGATCTTCATATTTTTGCGGTACTCGTCGGTAAAGTCGTCCACAAAGTGGTGTTGGTGGACGTACCACGCGCACTCCATGAGCTCCATCTGTTCAAGCGCGTCGTTGAGGTCTTCGGCCAGCTCCATGACCATGGGTGTGAGCGTGCCCATGAGCCCTTGGACCCTTCCGACGGCCTTCTCGCGCGAGCTATCCTTGGACTTTGGTGGCTGCACCTTACTTTCCATGCGACGTGCCTTGCTCAGTGCGGGGCATGAGATTGCGGTCTTGGCGTCTGCGAAGGACTGCAGCAGTGCGTCCTTCTCGTACGTGTAGGAGTAGTCTCCGAGATCCGAGCCGCTCACGTACTGCCAGTACTGCGTCGGCAGCGGGTTGAAAAACGCGCCGAGCACTGGGTGGTCGTCTGCGCGCATGCGGTCCGTGCCGTTCGACCAGTACTGCGTGATATTGCCCAGGCGGGACGGCGCCACGATTGGAGGCTGCGTATAGGTCGCGAACCCGTAGGCCGAGTTCTTCTTCTCGTACTCCGTCATCGGACGCTTCACCTGGCAGTCATACCACATCTGGTGGACGAGGTCCGTCATCGCACTGTTCAGGTTACAATGAGGGAGTGAGAGAGATGAAGTCAGTATGAATTACGAATTGAGAGATTCACAGACACAACGTACTGGTGGTTGTAGAAGATCGGGTCCGCGCTCGTCGAGAGTGTGGTCATCATCGAGCCGGCGGAGCTGTGGATAGGGTTGTGCAGGTTATAGTGAAGGTTCTGCGCAAAGGTCAAGAATCCGAACGAGCCGCTGATGAGCTTCGTGAGCGACGAGTAGCCGAACCCCGATGGGAACGCTGAGGTCGTCCAGGTGCCGCGCGGCATGCACTTCCAGCACCCGCTGCCACTGGTCGTCGAGTTCTGGCAGTAGTTGGTCAGCGAGAAGTTGGTTTCCACGGTGAAATTGGTCGTCGCCGTGCCGTTCGTGTACGTGAGCGTCGTTCCGGCAGGGACACCGCTCGAGACACAGCTGCCGGTCAGGGCGATGCCGTCAGCAGTGTAGTACGTCGACGCGGGGCCAGCCGAGCCGCCAAACTCGCTCAGGAACGTCGAGCAGCCTTCGAGCGTCGTGCAGAAGCCCGCGCTTCGCTTCGCAAAGTCCGAAAAGTAGTCCCAGTACGGGATCGTGAGGCACGCGAAGCGCGGCTCGAGGCTGCGCAGCATGTTCTCGTACGCGAGGATGAAGCGACGGTGCCAATAGATCATGCCGGACGTCATGTGCGCTTCGCTGCCGGACGCCGTGTCCGAATGGACTTCCAGGAACAGTGTGTGAAGCCCAGTGGACATCGATTGCATCACTGCATCCAAGTACAGCTGCTTGTCAGGCGTCGAGAGTGTTCCCCAGGCACGACGAATGCGCGGTCCGCAGGTTGGCGCTGGGGCATCGCCAGCTGATGGGAAATCTCCCTGCGCCAACATAGGTTTTGATCCGATCAGCACGCAGAACGCCGCGATGGCAACATAGAGAGCCATCCGATGAGTCAGCGACTTGGCACGACGAGAAGCCGCCATTGTTGAAGGGAGTCACGCGCCACTGGGTTCTCTTTCGCTCTTTCTTCTTTAGGTACGCTGGTAATGGGTTGATACGACTGGATGGAGCTCGAGACTGCGGCTTGGAACAGGAACGAGTGGACAGACACGAAGCCGACTGGGCCTAGAAGTCAAAGACTCACGTTGACGGGGGGATATAAAGAAGTAGCCTCTTCTCGCACCGAGCTGGCTTCTGTAGATGACGCTCTCACAGGTGAGAGGGTAAGATCGAATGTGCTGTGGTTGGTCTGTCGAGCGAGTCGTCTCGCGTCCCCGTCTGCCGCATTGAGAGCAAGCGGACAAGCAGTTCTCGTAGATCTGAGAAGCGAAATCGGTTTCTCGAGTCCGTAACCACCGCAGTGGCCGCTTCGGAACTTTGCCTGAACGTGCGCTGCTCCGGATATCGATGGCTCCAAGAAGCGTTTCGCACTCGCACGCCAATCAAAATTGTTTGACACGACAGAGAGAGTACTTGCTCTCTTGGTGTCAAAATAGCTCCTTTGCTGGCCTGTCACTGTCGGATTCACGCGCACAATGTCGAATGAGCTCCTGGGTACACTTCTTCCATAATCCCCATCAATGCGAGAGACACGCTTACTCAATCGGATGGTGTTTGCATCGCTGCTGCACCTTTGCCGTCTTCTCTCCTCGCAGGAATCGCTCTAGAACTAATCGCACGTCTTGAAATGAACCGGGGTTCTCGTGGGCGCTTTTCAGACTTCAAAGCTAAAAAGCCTTTGACAGCGGCTGTGATGTGGTGGTGATCTCTGATGTGCATGGCGTAGCATCGAAAGCCTCACCGCCGTTTTCTGATACGCGACAGAGCTAGAGATCTTTCGCATACGCTAGAAGAACTTGAGCCAACGCGTCGAAATGCTGCTAAAACGGGCACCTGCAAACTGACCATTGATCGCCACACACGGTCGATCGGTTCCAAGTCATGATCATCGCTCACGCACTCTTTTGGTTCTTGAGTCGCACACCTCAGTCCCATCTTGCCGCTGACCATCGTCCTGATGCTTCTACAAATTCACTTGAGCGGATCCGTAAATCGTCAGACGTGCTGCTGCTGCGTCTAAAAGGCTGCTTCAGAATATCCGTGGATGCTCTTTCACACCTGAGTATTGCTCGGACAGATCACCGCTTAACATTGTCTTGATATCTTCATTATTTCCCCCACGAAGCTGAAGAAGATCTTGAGCTGAGACCGCCTCTTGTCACTGCTCCTCTTGGGCGATCAGAGCGCGACGGACTGGTAGAATTGTCCACACCAGGCAAGCAGCAGCACCTTGTCGAGGTCACACTCTGATGCTAGACTCTGTGTGATCATTTTGGCTGTCGCCCCACACGACGCACTCCATTTCTGCTGATACGCTGCATTCGCAAGCATCCAGTCGCAAACCTCCTGGCGTCGAGCACGGATGGCGTCGATATTCATTTTCTCAGCTTCATGATCCATGTCGAGCTGCCAGAAATCGTCCATAAGCGTCGTATCATCCTGACCGCCAAAGATGAACAGGCAAGGCTGAGCAGCTACTGTCCTTGCTGTAGTCATGAATGTGGTATCTGGAACAAAGGCGCTCGCAGACCAATAACGTGGCTCAGGAATCGTGGAGTCCTCGTCGACGCTTGATACAGACATGCGCTGCCACCCTTTTTGCGTGTCGGTCACGCTTTTCTTGCCAACGTAAAGCCCCGACGTAAAATAATGCGTCAGCCCCGAGTTTCGGCGAGGACTACGCAGTCCTTTCCCCACTGAAAGCAGGCCATACGCAGTTACGAGCGTGTTGCGACCATTATAGAAGCGTCGTTCATCTATCGTTGTTGTCGCTGTCTTGAGTGATACGAGCTTGGTCCACAGAATAGCTCCACCAGTGGACGATGAATAGTCCAAGCGGTAGAGGTCGTTCAGCTCATTGCCATTGGCGCCACTGCGACCTCCGTAGATGAACATGGCGCTCTTGTACACAATCGCAGCGTGTTGATAGCGAGGCGATGGCGGCGACCCAGTCATCCCCACTGCAGCATTCAGCTGTCTCCATGTGAACTGCGTCACACACGGTGCCAGCACGAACGAGATATCCCACGACTCCAAAGTGCCCTCGAAGCCGTCCACTAAGGTGTCAGAAACACTAAGTGTCCAGCCACCCGACGCCGCAAACTGGTGGAAGACTGAAAGCGCTTCTAGAGGAAGCGAATTGCCGGTGGTGTTGACGCCCGAGAACTGACCACTGAGAGACTCGAAGACAAAGTCCTGTGTGCCAGAGAGGCAGGGCTTGCTCACCGAGAACATGGACGGGCGTTGCAGCGTCACTGGAAACGATCGTGCGCTCACTGTCGTCGTAGTCTCTCGTTTGCTGCCAGTCGTGAAGCCATCCTCGTTGCTCCACCTACTCGCGGTGGTTTGTGAGTTCACGGGAAATGTGTCTGTTTGCTGACGCTGCGGGAACGTGGAGGGGCCCGGTCCAAGCAACTGAATGTGCAGAGTCTGAGAGCACGAGTGCGTAATGCGGAGCTGCACTTTCAAGCTCGCGACGCACATGTCCGGTGGATTCGCCACATTCCCGATCGTAAACAGCTCTTTGCCATCTGCTAGCACCATGGATGTCTCGAGATTATGAAGCGAAGTGGTCGTCTTTGCCGAGCTGGAGGTAATAGAAAGCTCCCAGAGGTCGTTTAGAGACGCTTTTGTGTCGTCTGCATCACCCGTCTTGCCACCAAAGACGAGCAGACGGTTCTCGATCACCACTGTGCTGTGCTTCTCACGTGCAGATGGGATGATCTCGCTTGTGTAGGACCCGCCAATCGTCACTTCCATCCACATCTTGGTCTGCAAATCAAAGCGCCAGAGCTCGTTGTTCGCGCCGCCGTTGAGGATGCACGTGCTCTTGTGGCCTCGGTTGCACAAATAGCCACGTGCATACCCACCAAAGAGGTACAGGTATTTGTCATAGTAGTTGAGCGAGTGGCCGCGACGGGGAGACGGGATGCGGCGTAGCGGACTGGGGTCACTATACTGGAGCCCTGCGTTGGTTGTCTCTGCTGAAAACCCACGGACACCTCCAATCACACGGTGCCAGACGTTCTTAGGAGAGGCCGGTGTCTGGATCGTCTGAATGACACTGTACTTACCAGTGTCATCTCGAAACAGCACCTTCACTCGAAATCGGTACCAGCTGAAAGGTTCGAGCTGGCCCACTGCTGTAGTCACAGCACCAACTGCTGCTTGCTCGCTCCGCACGATGCGGAAGTCTTCGTTCATGCTTCGATTCGCCATTTCGATCATAAAGCCCAGCACTTCATGAGTGTACCCAAAGCGAAGCGAGGTCCATGAGAGCTGCACCGTTGTCGAGCTGGTGGGGACCACCTGGAAAGCTTGAACACGCTCGCCAAGTTGATTCCATGTCGACGTTATTCGCGACCTGGTGTTGATATCGAGATCGGCCAGGTCGACGGTCGAAATGAAGCTGCTACCGCCGCCACCGCCACCTGCATCGACGCCAGAACCGCCTCCTCCACCTCCAAAGTACCCGCCTCCACCACCGCCACCGCCTTCTTTCCCGTCTTGACCTTTGCCTCCAACCAGTTTACGCCCACTTGAAGCTGAAAACGCTGTAAACGGTGCGGCAATCTCCATAATCGAGTTCCAGTCGTTCACAAAGTACTTGCCCACGCGAGAAAACTGATACGAACTCGCACGGCCAGCTTGGCCAGGTTGCGTACTTGAAGCACCAGTTCCGCCGGTTGCGAGGATGGCGTAATCAGCACTTTTGTCTGCAAACCCATAGTCCAAGTGCGTGTGTCTCGCGCGCGCATCGGTGAATCCCAGCTCATCGCCAAGGATGTTCTCGAAGTGGTACTCGTCTCGCATGGTGTGCTGAAACTCAATCATTCCAAGCGGGATTGTCGCGATGTCTGGTGCCAAGCCTTCTTCTGCAAATCCAGAACCAGCGCCGCCACCACCTCCATGTGCGCAACAATAGTCTGTAGTTCCACCGCCGCCCCCGCCAGCAGCTACAAGAATGGTCTTTCCGTTCACACAAACTTCCGATGCGCCTCCGCCGCCGCCACCGGAGAAGTCGCCAATTCCGCCATTGCCACCACCGTGGAAACCGCCTTTACCGGGACCATTCACGTACCCCTGTCCGCCGCCACCGATATAAATCTCCACCGAGTTCATTGGTGAGACGCGGAAGACGCCGCGCACAAAAGCTCCTCCGCCTCCTTTGCTAAGGGGCTCTGTGTTAGACGTCCCCTTTCCGCCACCACCGCCAGCACCCCAGCCATATATATCAACCGCGACAATCCGAGACATGGAATCATCATTGCCGTCAACTGAACTTCCTGGGACGCGGTAGACTTGCTTTGTGCCCGTGTAGAAGAAGACGAGCTCACCAAGCCTCTCGCCGCGTTGATTGATGGGGAAAAGGACCACCAACCCTGGTTCGCCATCCTGTTCGTCGACGCCTCCGTGCGCAACGCCGTTGACGTAGTACCGGTCGACAGTATTAGCAGCACGCTCTCGTGCCGCACTCTTGTAGATTGCGATGAATCTCGACGATGCCGAGTCCTGAGAGCGCTCTTCTCGTGGCACACGGTATTCGGTCAAGAACGCCTTCGCAGTGGTGAACGGGCCAGGGCCGACTGCGTTCCTTGCTCGCACACGAGCAGCATAGCGAGTGTACCCTAATAAGCTCTCGATGTCAAACGTATACGTTCGATTCGCGAGCAGTTCAGCTCGTTTCTTGGGCGCTTGAATCCACGTCGTCGATGGCAGAGGTCGATACTGAACTTCATAACTCGTGATAGCGCTTCCGCCGTCTGCAACCGGGGACTGCCACGTCAGTCGCAGTGGTCGCAGCAAGACGTGTACGAGCTGAGGGGCATCTGGCAGAGTTGAACGCGTCTTGAAGCTTTGAGACGATGAGCTGAAAGGACCGATACCATTGTCGCTCTTTGCTGCGACTCGGAAGCTGCAGCTAGAGTTTGGTCGACGCGCAGACGACGACGCAACCGTGAACAAACCCATGACGCCTGGCTCCAAATTGTCAGAGACAGTGGACCATCGAAGCTCTTGATCGCACATTTGTTGCAGACGATACGCGGTGACTGGGAAGTACTGCTCCTGATATTCGGTCGCTCCTTCATACTTCCACTTGATGGTGATGTGGTCCGATGTCGCGGAAACGAACTCGGGTCTTGTCGGAGCTCGCGGTGGCACTGATAGAAACAACCACACTCGCAGTTAGTAATCTAGGATGATGCAACAAGCCTGAAGCCTTACCGGGGCTTACACGTTGGTGGCACTTGCAGAGCAGCGCTCGTCTGGCTCCACTCGCTCCACTCCAAGTGAGCGAATTGAGCACGGATCCGGAACGCGAGCGCTTGACCATTTGGTAAATTCACCGCGTCGTAGCTGCATTCGCGAAGACAGACGACTTGATCCAGTTGAGCTTCACGTAATGACTGGATCGCGACTTGGTCACCTGGTCCACTCCAGACAGCAGAAATGGTTTCCGCGTACATGATCAACAGCGGGAGTTCTCCATGGTCGATACGGGAGCTGATCGGTGGGTCAAAGAGGATCGTCCACTCATACCCACCAGGGCTCGTAGTTGAGACACTCCGAAACACTTGGACGTTCGAGATCACATCGAGGCTCTCGAGCGCAGCTTTCATCTGCTGCTCGCTCGCGTCAAACGGAATCTGGGGCGTAATCGTGCGTTGGTGGACGTCGAGCACGCTGAAGCCCGCATGCGATAGCGTGAGCCTGAAGAATCCATCGGAAATGGTCTGCCCAGCGTTCGCGCGCGTGAAGATGCGCTGCTTCTCGTGCAGATCTGTCCTTTTTCGGTTGAGCTGCTCGCGAGTTCCCGTGATCACGTCCGATAACGAGACCCAGTGCCCACTACCAGAGACCGCGAACTGTGCCTCGTACGCGATCACAGGATCTCTGTTGCCGACGGCATCCACATTGCCACTGCTGTCGCCGTAAAAGTTGTTGTCAAACGATCTCCATGAGAGCGTCACGTCCGCTGAGCCAGGATTCCCGGGAGCGAGACGAGTAAGTTCAGCGAGTACTCGCCGATCTTCTGCACCTCTGTTGCTGTAAGGGGCGAGCCTTTGCTGACCAGCGGCCGTGTCGCATCTGATGAGCAAGCTGAGCACACTGACAAAGAACACGAGCAGGATAGCAATGCTCATTGCTGCTGCGAAGAACGAATGGCCAATCGAATCCCTTTCAATCTTGATCGCTGGAGGCGTCTCTTCAGATATCTCGTGGCACTTGATGCGAATCTTTTCTTTCTTTTACAACTGCGACTAGTGGCGGCTTTTTATTCTTGCTTTGCTACCAGCACTTCCGCGAGGTGCTCGTAGTCACCGATAGTATTGTACATGTGCACAGAGATGCGCACGTACAGCTTTTCATCGACGCACTTGATGGGCACTTCGATGCCGTATGTATGGTGCAGCGTGTCCTGGATGAACTTTGCGTCAGCGGACGTCGACTTTGTGTCGCAAGAAGTGTCGATTCCAAAGATGGGACCGGGTGGCAGTCGCACGAGGCGCATGGCGTGGCGCTTGTGTTCCGGGAAGCTCTGCGCTCGTTTCAGTTCCTCGGGCATGTTCCACTTCTTATACAGCAGCTCAGTAGCTTCCTGAGCCAGGGTGTGCATGTATGCTCGGCACTCTTCGACTCCGTGGTGGCGCCAGTACTCGATGCACTTCGGGATCGCGAGCCATGGGCTGTAGTCCTGGAGTCCGATCCACATGAACGCGCTCTGGAAGCCGTCGAAGAAGCCGTGCGACACGACTCGAGGCGAGATCACAATGCGACGTGTGCTCTCAAGCCCATTGCGCTTGTTCACATGCAGGAAAGCCGCGCCCTTGGGCGAGCAGAACCACTTGTGGCAGTTACCCACGTAGTAATCCGCGTTGATCGCGTCCAGGTCCAGCGGTAGGTTGAGCAGCCCGTGTGCACCGTCGACAAGCACGGGGACGTTGTACTCGCGACAGCGCTGGACGATCTCTCCCACTGGCAGCTTCACACCCGTGTTGGAGGTGATGTGGTCGACAATCACGAGCGTGGAGCGAGCAGTATCCTCGTTGTGCAGCTTTTTCAAGACGCTCGTGAGTCGTTGCAGCACTGTGTCGTCATCGTACGACTCTTCTAACGATAGCGGCTCTTCATGTACGCGCAACTTCGATTCGCTGCCACCTTCGTTCTCGATGGCTTGCAGCATCTTGCGCACCGCTCCATAGCGAGTGCTGAAGCAGAACACCACTTGGTCTCTGGTATCATGAGTACTGGATGCCTTATCCGCAAGCACCGACTGCAGCACCGCGTGCAGCCCCGATGTGGCGTTCGGGAGCAGCACGAGCTCCTGCGGCTCACGGGCATTCACGAACTTCGCGAGCGCCATGATCGACTGCACCACGTACGGGAAGAGCAGTCGATCGTTGAACAGTAGCGGCTGGTGGTCCGCAACCTGTCGCCAGGCGTTCGCGACTTGCGCGGCAAACACCGTCGAGCCGCCAAACGCGCCATGGTTCAGATACGTCCACGACTCAAAGTCGATCGTGAACTGCGACCGGTTTGTATCTTTCACTACGCTTGCCACTCCAGTCGTGCTTATGAGCTTGTCGTTTGGGAGTAGAATGGGGAAACGCGCGCCGGGCGGCAGCGTGACCTTGGCGGCTTCGCCGGCGAAGAGCGCCTCGGGCGCCGCCGTGTGGAACGAGCCGAACGCCTCATAGCCGGCCTTTTTGAGTGGAGGAGATGGCGCAGAGGCTGAAGCAGACGATGAGCTCATGGCGCGACGCACCGATCCACGCGCGGAGGTGCTCGTGGCCGCGAGAGCAACGACGCGATTCCGCATTTAAAATAATAAGCGCATCGCAGGCACTCTTTGTGGCTTGTAACATATTTTCCACAATACATCCGCCAATGAGTGTACGGTGTCACAGATGTTACAAGCGATAATTTTGTCAATTGCCAGCTCCTTCACCCCAAAGTATCAATCAAATGGCGAGCTCCAAGCAGAGCAGGCCGCTGCGCGTCGTGGTCGCGGACGACCACCACCACGTGCTGCCGGAGATCCACCTCGTACGCTACTGTTAGTCTGTA
>JAASFV010001212.1:0-10241 GCA_023334015.1 Globisporangium paddicum
TCTCTCCAAGCTTGCTCCATACATTTGGGCTATCCGACTCTGTTCCCGACAGCTCCTAACGTTTTATCAGGAGGATATCGATAGCACTTCTACATACATGATCATGTTGTAGATATTCTCGAAATGAGGAAATGGGCGGTATATATAAAAGTCTATAATACAGCGTTATTGAAGCCTCACAAGCTGGGCACTAAGCTTAACTAGACACCAAGCAGCATTTCCATCCCAACAACCAACACACGAGGTGCTATACGATATAAGACACGTGTTGTTCTCCAGCACTCCTGATGCAAGGTCTCCTGCGGTTAGTAAAGCGTTCTGAGTGTGAGGGGGATGCATGAAACATGATCCCAAAACGATCGATCTGAATGCTCCTGTTGTGCGAGCAAGTGTACAAGCTATACGTGGTGGCGCACATTTGCAGTTGTTTTACGTAGCAGTCGTTCTTTCTTCAGATAGCATTTATCCTGCATTGAATATAGTATGTATATTCTACTACGCTTTGTAAAGGTTAGATTTGCCAAAAGACAAATCCACATGCAAAATCATCGTGCGGGTTATCCCTTGCTATCCATATGTGGTCCTAATAAGTACTTGAATTTTGTATGAAGCAAAAGATATATATTTGCACTTGTTTTGGGCAAGTCAGAAAATAGGACCAAAACAAAATAGATTCAGTCTTGGGCACCTTTTTTTCGTTTGGGCTCCTCTTCTTACTGGTTGGTTCTCTGTACCCATGCGGAGGGTACAGAGAACCAACTAATCCCACCCACGCAAACGCGTTTGCGGCACGACTCCAAGCAAACACATTTGCATGCGCGCATAGGCGCCAAAACAGCCTTTCACGCGGCGCGCCAGTTGCTCTGCATCCGCTGGACCAGATGTGTGGAACTGGATCGCGGCTTGGACATGCGGCGCTCCGCTTGGTCGGATGCGTATCCACCAATACGCTGCATTTGTATCACAAGTGTATGCTTTTCACTTGCAACCTTTGAGGATCACTTTACTAACAAGATCGAGAAACATCTTGTACATTGTATGCTGCTGTTTTAGGACGCGCTCTCTCTCAGTGTCGCGCGTCGCGCGTGGATAACAAACAGGAGGAGAAGAGACATGTTGAAGCGAACGCTGGCTCGTTCGGTCATAGGTACAGAGAACCAACTCGCGTGGCACTCCTCCGGTTCAGCTCAGTCGCAGTTGCAGTCCTTTATGTGTGGCTTTTTTTGTCTTGGAGCAACATTCGCCTCCTTTGGAGCAACATTCTCCGCCTTGGAGCAACCTTACGCCTCGCAACGTTTGCTTGTTCTTTCGTGCGAAATTAATGGAGCTGCTCATCCCGCTATTGTAGCTATCTCAGCAGCGAATCGCCCCAAAGATACTTTTGCGGCCCGACTCTGCGCGCGCCAAAAAAGCCGATCGCGTTTTGGCTCGTGCTGGTCCTGGACGCAATGCCCACACACCCAAAGCCGCGATTGTCTTGGCGACCATGACAACCGCCAAAAGTGGCGGCACAGACTGGGTGCGGAATCCACCAATCACAGGCCTCGGGTCGAGCACGAGTGGGACGCGACATAGAAAGGCCAGCTGGCCCAGCGCGAGCGAATCTCCGCCCTCGCGTTACGTTGCAGCAGCTTTATATGACCTGCAGCCGTTATACATTTCGCACGATTGTTGCTTTACGGACCTTCGCGCAACTGAAGCGCAGAAGCTATGCGCGTACACTGGAAGATTACTTGCACTGACTAGCACATGCTGAGATTTGAGCAAAACAGTGTATCCATGTCCACAACCTACACTTTTCACCACCAAACCTGAGCGAATGGAGCAAGCTGCGTGCTTCCCATGTGCTGGCCTCCAACCCCAGCATAGCAGCCTCCGAGTGCTGGCCTGTGACGCACGCGAGCGTCTGGGATCTGTTGCGTCGATTGTGCGAACCGAACTGAAGGCAATGTCCCCGTGGGACCTCTTGTGCTCTTAAGCGCCTCAAGTTCAGATGAACGCCGTATCTTCTGACAGAGGTCATGGCTGCTGCAATGGTGCAAGCGCTGCTGTGCGACCTACTCTCTCAGCCGCTGGCTTCATGACGCGCGTCCAGCAAATCTCGCATGGGACAAAGTGTCCGTGACGCAATGCAAATCTGGTTGAACGGGGCACTAACTGCAACCTCATTCCGGAAGACCCTACAAACAAAACCAAACTACGCGAGCCACCAATTCCAGCAGTAGCTTGTCTTTGCGCCCAAATGAGCTTCTCTCGAGCTTCCTCCTCCACCAGTTCTCGAAAGCTCTTGTTCTTTCAAAGTGCGGTGCTCACCTACGGTATCACATGCAACGTCGCGGGCGGAACTGAATAATGCAATGTGTCTGTGGACCAAAGAGCTCAACGAGGCGTCTCTTCTCAGTACCACCAAGCTAATGTACGAGGTGCCCTTCTCATAGCTTGGCCTCATCCATCGAATAGCCAGGCACAGTGAGCGCTGTGCTCAGCTCGCAGACTGAGTAGATCAGTGTTCTGCTTCTCGATTGGCTTAAATAGTGTATTGTCTGACCAATCATAGTTGGCGTAAGCTTACATTTCGATTTTGTTTCCCTTTGACCGATCCAATTCGGTTCAAACTTTCCAATTCAATTCCTGTCTCCATCCTTTTTCCAGAAGAAAAGTGTTCAAAAAGGAAGGCTCACCTGTCCATGGGCGTGTGATGGTGCCATGCGTCGGCCGTGCTGAGCGACTCTTCGCGGCGTGAACGACCAGAATTGCTGCGTCGCACAGGAGAGCAGAGTCGGACCATGTCGGAGCCCAAGGGCCCAGCGCTCGGTGTTGAGGAGCCCAGCGCCCGCAAAGCGAGCAAGAAGGCGTCCTCCAGCAGCAGCAGGAAGAGCTCCAGTGCTTCGGATCCGAATGCCGCCGCAGTATCGTCGTCCTCCAGTGGACCAGCGATGGGTCCGTCGCAGCTCTCCACCACGTCTGCGACAGCGTCGCCCGTGCCCAAGCTCCACGACGTGCCGCGCATCCCCATCGCCGAGCCAAAGCCCAGTGAAGGGCCTGCTCTTGGAGGCGAGCCAAAGCCCCGCGCGGCGTCCAAGAAGCGCACGGCCACGCCACCAGATGGATCAGCGCTGGGAGCAAACGCCGCTGGTCCGTCGATCGCCACTGCGAATGGCGTGCCAACGCTCGATGCGGCGGCGACCGCGAAGCAGGATGCAGACGTCGAGCGCGAGAAGCAGGCGGCGGCGGCGCGACGCGAGGCCAAAAGACAGCGCGCAAAGGAGCTCGAAGACGCCAAGCGCCGCGAAGAGCTCGCTAAGCAGGCCATGGAGGAGGCCAAGCGCCAGGAAGAGGCGCAGGTGCGTGAGGCCCGCCGCAAGAAGGAGCTCGCGGCGCTCAATGCCAATGCGGAGGAGTGCCAGGAAGAAGATGAGCAGGGCGACTACGAGGAAGACGGCTTTGAGAACTATGACGACGACTTTGAAGATGACGAGCGGCCGCCCGAGAAGAACCCGAGTGCCAGCACGAAGTCGCAAGTCAAGGCCAAGTCGAAAGGCACCAGTGGCGGCGGCAACAATGGCGACGAGGCGCTGAGTCCTGCGGAGCTCAAGAAGATCCAGCAAGCGATGCAGGCTGAGAGCAAAGAACTCTCGACGTCTCGACCATCCAGCAGCAGCAATGCAAAGACAGCTGAGGCGGTCAGCAACAATCAAGAACAGAAGGCCGACCGGAAGAAATCCGGAGCAACAAGCTCTATCGCGTCATCGATCGCAGGCTTGAAGCAGTCACTGGACCCTCGATCCAAGCGAGCGAAGGAAATCCTCGACGCGCGCAAGTTTGAAGTCGAAAAGTTCAACTTGTTCCACCAAGCGCCGCTCTCGGAGCAGGAGACGTACCTGAGCAACCTGCGACGCGGCCAAGTACGCCAAGTGGCGCTCTACACGAACGACGGCGCCAAGTCGACGCTCTCACAGACAAAGAATGCGCTGGGCGTGGACAAGAGCATGCATTTCCCCGACGACATTGGTCTCGACAGCTCGTCGTCGACATCAAATGTGACCGCGACAGGCGACAAGAATGGCAGCGGGAGTGACAAGGACGCGAGTATGCACTCGACTGTGCGGTTCTTCAAGTTTCTCGAAAATGCGGCGTACGTGTGCGAACTGCTCGTCGAGGGCAACGCGATGGCAGCCGAGCAAGAGCTCGAAGAGAAGGACTTAGTGACAAAGACGAAGCGCTTCGCTGTGACCACGAGCTCCACGTTGTCCCAGCACCAGGTGTTCCCAACCAAGCAGTTCGACGACCCGGCGGTGGAGAAATTGTTGCAGAACCGTGACTTGGTGGGCATGCGCTTTTCGCCGTGTGTCTCCAACATCCTGGTGACGAGCTATGGCCCTTCACAAGATGCGCAAGAACCGAATTCATCCGCTGAGAAGGGCATCTGCTGCGTCTGGGACGTCAACCAGCCTCACCAAGCGCTCTACGTGCTGAAGAACGAAGGTCTGATCTCGTCCGTCAATCTAGGTCCGAGTCGAGAGCTCATTATCCTCGCAGGGACTGAAGATGGGAGCATCCACGTCTGGGATCTGCGTCGACAGGCGTATCGGTCAAGCTCCAGCTGCAAGAGTCACACGATCGAGTTTTTCTCTCCAACGTACTCGACCTGTGGCGCGGACTACCGAACGACCACTCAGCACACGTCCACCATCGTCGCGCTCGAAGTGATCAACCGGAATCGCGGCAACAGCGACTCTCACAGCAACAATAACAACAGTAGTGTGAGTGGGAACTTCCAGTTCGGCTCCATGGACGACCGCGGCATCGTGATCATCTGGAGCCTCATCGAGTTTGAAGCTGGCGAAGACGCGCTGGTCACCGACAAGTGCGTTGAGATCGGCGGACGCGTGAAAATGGTAATGAACACGCTCATCGACACGCAGCTGCAGTACATGGTCCCCAAACAGCCCAAGCCAGTGCAGCGAACAGCCTCTTCATCCTCGAGCGTGAAGCCCAGCAGCAGCACGACGATGCCATCCACAACTTTCCCTGTCGGACCCATTGCGACAGTGTTCAAGTTTTTCCCACACAACCCGAATCAGTACGTCTCACCATTTACTATGCCCTATGCCTCTACTTCTCAAATACTTGTGATGAGCGAGATGGTGATTCTAGCAGTGCCTTTGTATGGATAGGTTCGTGGTCGGTACTCAGACTGGCGCGGTGTATCGTGGTCATCGCTTTGAAAATTCTCAGTCTTCGCCGTCAGTTCGCTCGCAGTATCGACGTGGAACTGCGACTTTGGTGGTCTCAACGGCGGTCGTGTGCATCGATTTCCATCCGTCCACGCCCGAGTACTTCCTCGTGGGATACGAAGATGGCTGCATCTGGTAATGACGCCTCCTTTTGTATTTACTGGATCGACAACATTGTGAGCTAAGCACCGTTTTGCTCAGTTTATTCCAGACCAGCGCCGGGATGTGCCTGAGCTCATGGGAAGAAGCGCCGTTCGGCGTGAGCGTAAGCTCGATCCGGTGGTCGACGGCGCGCCAGGGGGTGTTCTATGCGTCCTTTTCCAATGCGCAGGTGCTTGTCTGGGACCTGACCGAGCAAGCCAACGTACGCGGTGGTGGTTCAAATCTTTCTGTTGGTGGAATGCAGTGCTAACTCTCTCTCTCTCTCTCTCTGAATGACGGTGCTGACCTGTAGGCACCAGTGTTCGCACACAAGATCGCAGAACTCGAAAACCAGTCACCAGTCGAACTGGCGTCGTCGCTCTACCCGCTCGTGCTCTCGTAAGCGATCGCCATCATACTCAGTATCCCACCAAGTCACTCACTAGTGAATTCTTTGGATGTAGGTCGGAGGTGATTCGAACATCGCGGCCAACCATTGCGTTTCGCTGTGGAGACTCGCCGCCATTCCAGTTTGCGCTCCATGAGCTCAGTCAGGAGCTCTCGACCAGGTCTCGAGACGAAGACCAAGAAGTCAAGATGCTGCTGTCCTGCATCCTGTAAGCCAGGCAGCCCGTCAAGAAATGAAACGTGTCGGCGAGCGGTAACAGGTTTGGCAAATGTGAATATGGATCAATGCACTTCTTATCAACTTCGATGATATCACTTACAATTATTTCTTTCCTTCAAGACAAATCCATCGGGACGTGGCAACAGGTGGCGATCACATCGCCGTGCTCGACTCGACGAGGCCTGAGTATATGCCGTTCTCGATCGCCAGGAGCTCTGCGTGCGTGCCCTGCTCCGCGATGCGGCCGCCGCTCACGATGCAGATCTTGTCGGCATTGCGAATCGTCGAGAGCCGGTGGGCGATGATGATGATCGTTCGGCGCTTGAGCGCCACTACCGCGTCCAGCGCTTGCTGCACAATTTGCTCGCTCTCCGAGTCGAGTGCGCTCGTGGCTTCGTCCAGCAGCAGGATAGCCGGGTTCTTGAGGATCGCGCGCGCGATGGCGATGCGCTGCTTCTGGCCGCCGGAGAGCTGCTCACCCTTCATGCCCACTTGGGTCGTGTAGCCGTCGGAGAATTGCGTGATGAAGTCATGAACGTTGGCCATCCTGGCGGCCGCCTGGATCTCGCTCTCACTCGGCTTGCTCTCAAGTCCGTACGCGATGTTCTCAGCGATCGTGCCGATGAAGAGCGTCGGCTCTTGGCCCACCATGCCGATCTGGGCACGGAGCCAATTGACGTTGAGCGTCTTGGTGTCCACGCCATCGAGCAGCACGAGGCCTCGGCTGGGGTTGTAGAAGCGCTCGAGCAGCGCGATAATTGTGCTCTTGCCACCACCACTGGGGCCACACAGCGCGACGGTCTCGCCGGCTTCGATTGTGAGGTTGTACCGCCGCAGCACCGTCACGTTCGGCCGCGTCGGGTACTGGAACGTGACGTCCACGAACTCGAGTTTCCCCTTGAGTGCCGCGAGCTTCACGCCGCCATCGTCAAAGGAATCCACAGGACGAATGCGATCACGCAGCGTGAAAATGGCGGCACCAGCCTTGGTCGCGTGGTCCGACTCGCCGAGCCACGAAGCGGCGTACCCGATGCCCTGGGCCGACATCATGATGGCCATGAGCGTGCGGATGAGCTGCTTGAACGAGATCTCGCCGCGCTGGACCAGCTCGCCGCCGTACCAGAACACGAGCGCGTAGGCGGCGAAGACGATGAACGAGCTAAAGCCGAGCGCGAGGCCGTTGATCTTGCCCTCGCGCTGTCCGCTGGCCAGTGGCTTGTCCAGCAGCCGCGCGAACTTGGCGCAGATCGGGCGCTGCAGGCCCAACGCCGCGACCGTGCGGATGTTGCAGAGCGCCTCGGATGCGTGCGCGCCGGATTCGGCCAGCTCGTCTGAGAGCATGCCTGCGCCCTTGAGCCGCTTGAAGTGTAGGATCTCGCCCAGAATGAGCAGCGGGAAGACTGCGAGCATGACGAGCGTGAGCAGCCAACTGCCGGTCGTGAACGAAAGCAGCACGGCGGCAAGGAACGTGAACACGGCCTGCAACAGCCGACCCTGCGAGTCACCGGATAGCAGCGACACCTTGGTGGCGTTCACGACCAGGTTGGCCGTCAGCGCGCCGGTCGCGTTGGCCGATTCGTCAAAGAAGCCAATGTCCTGGCGCAGGAGCGACATGAAGTGCAGAATGCGCAGGCGCGACGTGAGCTTCTCGGCCATGTACCGAAAGGTGTAGATCTGCGTCGCGTGGACGAAGGCCAGCGCGACGGCTCCCGCGACGTAGCAGATGCCGTAGATGCGTACGTTGGTCTCAAGTTCGTCCAGCACGGAAGGGTCCCTGCTTGTCTGGAAGGCCGCGTACTTGGCATTCATGACAGCCAGGAGCTCGCTGATCAAGAGCGCGGAGCTCGGCACTGCAAGTCCGTGAAATCCCGCGGCAATGATGCCTCGGACAAAGTACGAGCGCTCCGGATGACTGAGAGCCATGGCGTCCTTGAGGGTGAACTTGGACTCGGGTTCTTTGGCGCCACTCGGATCGGCTAATTTATTGCTCGTCGCGGAAATGAAGCTCGAGTGCCGCACGGACTGGTCGCTCTGGCGCAATGCCAACTCGACGGCAGCTTCGGGATCCGCGTCCTCATTCTCGTTCGAGTCCTCGAAGGCGTCGTCATCTTCGGCCTCTTCCTCCTCAGCAGCGTTCTCCTGCTGGATCGTGTACAAGTTGCGGTAGACACCGTCTGGGAGCTCCATGAGCTCCTTGTGGCGGCCTTGCTCCACAACGGACCCATTCGACACGACGACGATGTTGTCGGCATTATGCACAGTACTGAGACGATGGGCGATCACGAGCGTCGTCATCTGGGTTGTCGCTATGAGCTCGTTGAGCGCAGCTTGCACGACGCGCTCGCTCTCGGTATCCAGTGCGCTCGTGGCCTCGTCCAGTACGAGGATCTTTGGCTCACGGACCAGCGCCCACGCGATCGCGACGCGCTGCTTCTGTCCACCAGAGAGCGACACGCCCTTCTCGCCTACGAGGGTCTCGTACTTCTCAGGTAGTGCCATGATGAAGTCGTGCGCATTCGCGAGCTTGGCCGCGGCCACGACCTGTTCGCGGGAGTACGCGCCGCCGTCTGGGGACACGGCAATGTTGTCAAGCACGCTCGAGGCGAAGAGCACGGGCTCCTGGGACACGAGCCCGATCTGCGCGCGGAGCCACTTGACGTTGAGTGTCTTGACGTCGCGGCCGTCGAGCCGCAGCACGCCGCTCGTCGGGTCGTAGAAGCGCTCGAGCAGCGCAATGAGCGTGCTCTTGCCGCCGCCGCTGGGGCCCACGAAGGCCACTTTCTGGCCAGCGGCGATCCTGACCGAGTAGCTGCTCAGAATCTGCGCCTCGGGCCGACTCGGGTACGCGAAATCAAGGTTCTCCGCATCGATGGCACCCATGCAGCGCCCCGGAATCAAGCCGTCGCTGGATGCTGCGTTGATCGCTGAGGGCGTGTCGAGGATCTCAAAGAGGGCCGCGGCCGATCCCCTGGCCTCTGCCACAGCCGAGAGGCTGGGCGAGATCTGACCCAGCGAGTACGACCCAATGACGATACCGAAGAACGCCTGGAAGACTGTGCCGGGTGTCGCGTCACCGTCGTACACCTTCTTGCCGCCGTACCAGAGACCCGCAGCGTACATGAGCCACAAGCTGCCCGTGTAGAAGCCGTTGATGACCGCGGCGCGTCGGTAGAACGCGATGTTCTCGCGCTCGACGGTCTCGGTCTTGGCGTTGAACTTGACGATCACGCGCTTCTCGCCATTCAGCGACGCGATTGTGCGCATGGCCGCCAGCGTCTCCTCAGCGACGGCGCCGGCCTCGGCGTAGAGCTGCTGGGACCGCTGCACACGCGTTCGCATTGCGCCGAGCAAGATGGACATGGTGACCGCCATCACGGGCGTGACGCAGCACATGACGAGCGCAATGTCCCAGCCTTTGACAAAGGCGATGGCGTACCCACCGATGAACTGGCCGGTGAACTTGACGGCCTCGCCGAGCTTGACGCCCATACCCGTCTTGATCTTTAGTGTGTCGCCCGTGATGCGGCTTGTGAGCTGCATCGCATCGTGACTGTCGTACCACGCGATGTCCAAGTGCAGCAGGTGGCGCAGCGCGTGCTCGCGAAGCGCCTTCATCTGGCGCTCGGCCGAGTTGGCGAAGAGCGCGAACGCGAGAAAGTCTGTGACGAAGAGCGCGACGGCGATGAGCAGATACTCGAGCGTCGCGCGGTTAACGGCGGGCTTGTCAAATGGCGCGAACGCCGAGATCGCGTTGCCAAACACGAGCGCCATGCATGGGTAGAGTCCGCCGTTGATTGCCGCCATCACCACGCCGATCGTGAGCGTCGCAACGTCACGTGCAGTCGCGAACCGGTAGAGTGACAAGAAGGATGGGGCCTTGGTGGAGCTCTTGGTGGGGTGCTGGACATCGTCGCCGCTGCTGGTTCGCAGCGTTTCCGCCGTGGACTGGTCCTTCTTGAGTGGACGCTGCCGGGTGATCTCGAGCGACGGGCGCGGCGTGAGCACCTGGACGAAGAACTGCTGGCTGTCGGATGGCCGGTCCTCCAGCTCCGCCGTCTTGTTGGCCATGATGTGTGGCTGTCCGGTGGCCAAATGAATTGGCCAATGGTGCTGGGGGTCTGGGAGCTGCCGAGCAAATGCGAGAGTGAGGCCATGGGAGTGGCTCGTGAGGAAGCTCGTGAGATGCAAAGCGCCATGTCCATCGTGCCCGTCGTGATGGTGAGGCCGCATGCACA
>JAASFV010001213.1:0-10238 GCA_023334015.1 Globisporangium paddicum
ATCCGCAGCATCTTCGGACACACGCACTGACTCGTCACCCCCAGCACTGTGACACATTGTACAATAAGCTAGATAGTAGTGTCAAATGGCAATTGAGAACAGAAGGCTAAATCGTCAATCGAGCCGTTTCCAAAGAAAGAGGGTTTCTCGTATTATATTCAAATGCTTATAAAGTATAGATAAATGCAGTGCTTGCTTGGGGCAAGCTCGTGCCCCACCTATCTCTTGGTGTGGTTGATGTAGCGCAGACAGAGCAGCGCGAGGAAGCGGAAGAAAACGATGAAGGCAATCATGATGCCAAAGTTGCGCGGGATATCGTCGCGGTCGGCGTCGAACACGCGCTTGACGTACGCCTGGACGGTCATGTCGGCGCTCATGGTCACGGGCGCGTTGCGCATCGTCTGACAGCCAATGTCGCCCGGACTCTCGCACTTGCCGAACGCTAGCGCGATGAGGTTGTCGAGCGCGTACCGCTGCGGCGTGATATAGTAGAGCCACTTGTAGCCCCTCGGGATGTTGGCGGCCGGCGGGTTGAAGCCCATGAAGAGGAAGTAGACCGAGTTGAGCAGCACGCCCATGATGGCCGCGACCTCGACGCTCGGCATGGCGTAGGCCAGGAGCTGGCCCATGTACGTCATGAGCAGCACGACGACCGCGGTCGTGAGCCAGTACACAACGCCGTCTGCAAAGCCCACAAAACCCACGAAGGGGAAGAAAATGACGGTGAAGACCAGCGTGCTCACGAGCACATAGGGCACCTCGGCGAAGGTCGAACCGAGAAAATACCAGAACGGGTGGTACATCTGCGATGCCTTTTCGCGGTAGAATGACGCGCGCTCCTCGGAAGCGATTGGCAGCACACTGTTGAACGAGATGACGCCGTTAAAGAGCGTCGTGAGGAAGATCATGCCGACGCCGCCGTTGATCTCCTGATACGTCGTGTACTCGCCCTTGACGTAGATGATCCCGAAGAGCACGCCGAGTACGACCGAGATAGCGATGCGCGTGAGGTTGTATGACGGCGTGCGCCAGTACATGTTCGTAAAGCGCTTGAGCAGGAACACCATCTGGGTCTGCGCATTAGCGGCGAACTTGTGGTCGTATGAGAGCGCGCCCACACCCGCGGCGGGGCTGAGCACGCCGGCCTGGGTCATGTCCACGTCTAGGCTCCTCTTCATCTCGCTCTGCGTAAAGCTGCCGACAAAGTCCGTCTCCTGTTGTCCGCTGCTACCCGTGGTCACGCCGGCGCCGATGCACTCGAGCATCCACGTGGCCGGGTTGTATCCAGTCGGGAGCTTCTGGATGCCTGGGATCGCTTCAAAGTACGCAATAAGGTGAGCGCAGTCGGGGCCGAGGTCGCCGTTGAACACGGTCTCGCCGCCGCGCTTGAGCAGCAGCAGCCGGTCAAAGAGCAGGAAGACCTCGGACGACGGCTGGTGGATCGTGCAGATGATCGTGCGACCCGTGTTCGCAACCTTGCGCGCGCCGTCCATGATCACCTTGGCCGACCGAGCGTCCAGACCGCTCGTGGGCTCGTCTAGAAAGAGCACGCTCGGCTGGGCCGCGAGCTCCACGCCAATGGTCAACCGCTTCATCTGCTCGGTCGAGCTCCCGTGGATCATGTTGTCGGCGATGCCGTTCATGTCTAGCAGGTCGAGACACTCACTCACCGTGTCGAACTTGCGCGACGCTGGCACGTCGGCTGGCTGGCGTAGGAAGGCACTGAAAGTCAGCGCCTCACGGATTGTCGCGGTCTCCGAGTGAATGTCCATCTGCTCGCAGTAGCCGGTTGACCGGCGAATCGCCAGATCGGTCGCCGGGTGACCGTTTAGCAGGATTTTGCCCTTGATCTTGCCACCGGTCTTGCGGCCAGCGATCACGTCCATGAGCGTGGTCTTGCCAGCGCCTGAAGAGCCCATCAGCGCGGTCATCGTGCCTGGAGCGGCGTAACCAGTCACGCTCTTAAGCAAGTCGATCGACTCTTTCGGGTTCTTTGGGTCCGGCACCGAGTACCAGAGGTCCTGGAACGCGAGGGTAACCGGTTCGACCTGGTGCTTGGCCTTGACTGGCTTGTCATTGCCAGCAACAGGCACGCCATCGTCGTCGAGGGGCTCGATGCTGATTTTGGTGCTGCGGCGCACAATCTCCTGGGCCTGCTCCTCGCAGTCGACCTTGGTCACGCTCGTGTGCGTAGCCAGCGTCTCGTAGCGCTTGTACTCGAGCACGAGGAATGAGAGGAACATGAAGGCGAAGTAGGACACGATCATGAAGACGACGCCGTAGTAGACCCACTCCTTGTCCGAGGGCACGTCGAAGAGCGAGAGGTAGTACTTACCAGCCTTCAGGTTGAACTTGGCGCAGTAATCGATCCCATCGTACTCGCACTGGTCAAAGTCGTCGGCGCGGTACTGGTTCACCGCGAGGCTGCGCAGGCACCAGGCGATTGGATTGAGCCAGTAGATCCACACGACGTAGTCCGGGAGCTGGTCCTTGGAGATCACGAAACCCGCGAAGAGCACGAAGAAGAGGATCGAGACCATGGACACGGGCTTGGCGATGTGCAGGTCCGGCGCGATGGCCGCGAGGAAGAAGAACCAGGCCGCGAACGTCATGTTGGTGAGGAAGAGCATGAGCTCGAAGATTCCGTAGGCTGCGCCCGAGACGAGGAAGCCGCACATCCAGTACACGACGCTGCCAAAGAGCAGCGTCTCGCCCACGGCGATCGGCAGCTGGCTTACCGAGCACGAGATCACGTAAGCGCCCGTGCGCAAAAAGTTGGCGCCACGCTGCTTGTAAAAGACCTCGCGGGACTCGACGTAGGTCGGGATCTGCGATGCCTGACCCAGCGACAGGAACAGGATGGCCGCAAAGATCATGCCCATGACGACCTGCACCTGGGTCGGGTCGAACTGGTAGTACGTACTGCCGTAGAGCAGGCCCATGATGATGACCATGACGGCTCGCCCCTTGAGGAAGGCCGTGTTGCGCCGCGTGATGAGCAGCTGCCGGTGCATGAGCGTCCACGTGTTGGCCCAGAAACTCTGCTGAAATGGGGCGCGCGCGTCCAGGAAGTCCGCCATGTCGCTCAGATACACGGGGTTGATGGGCTCGGCGAGGCTGTTGAGCGTATCCTGGTACACGTCCGAGGCCTTGAAGAGCGACGCGAACTCGCTCGCGAGCCGCGGGTGGCTAGCCTGGCCGCTGTTACCCATGCTCACCTGGTACTGGGCCTGCTGGTCCGTGCCCAGGTCAAGCAGGAAGTCGGCAATGTCGCGCCGAGGCGGACACACAAAGCCGAGGTTCTGGAAGTGCGCGACGACGCGCCAGCGGGGCCCGTGGTACATGACCTCGCCCTCGTTGAGGATGAGCACGTTGTCAAAGAGTGCAAAGACCTCGGGCGACGGCTGCAGCAGCGAGATGATGGTCGTTTTGTGGAAGCGCTTGGCCATGCTGCGCTGTGTGTTGACAATGTCGTAGGTGGCTGCGCTGTCGAGGCCCGTGCTGATCTCGTCCATGATCATAACGTTCTTCTTGCCAAAGAGCATCTCGGCCGTGGTCACGCGCTTGCGCTGGCCGCCCGAGATACCGCGCACCATGGCGTTGCCGACGATGGTGTGCTCGCACACGCCGAGCCCCATCTGCTGGATCACGATGTCCGGGTAGTGCTTGATGAACGCGCGCGCCATGGTAAGCGCCGCGTTCTTCTCTTCGGTTGAACCGTTCTTGAACAAATCTTCCTCGCGCTGCATAAGCTTGCCGCCACAGAATTGGTGCGCGTAATCGAGCGTCTCGCGCACCGAGAGCGTTGGGAAGTGCTTGTCGCGCTGGTTCACGTAGGACACGAACTGCGGCAGGCGGTCCTTGAAGTCCTTCTGTGGCTTGCCGTTGAACGTAATCTCGCCACCGACGACCACGTTCTTGTCGAGCGGGAACCGGCCGCTGAGGATCTTCATGAGCGAGCTCTTGCCCGAGCCCGGCTGTCCGAGCACGAGCGTGATTGTCCCTGGCTTGAAGACCCCACTAACCTGATTAAGGATATTCTTGCGCTCGACGTGCTTCTTGCGCGAGCACATCGTGAAGGCCTTCTTGACCGTGTTGGCGAGCGTCGGGAGCTCGGGCTTGGTGTGGTCGGCCTGGACGACGACCACATCGGCTGCGATCATGAGGTTGTGGAAGCGCACTTCCATCTGCGGCAGCGACCGACCGATAGCCGTCTCGATTGTCGACGCCACGTTCTCGTGGAGCTGCTGCGCGCCGAAATCCATGAGCGTCTTGTACTGCTTCTCGTCGGCCGGCGTCGCGTGTTTCTGCTTGGCACCCATCGTGGAGAGAGAATTTGTGCGAGATACTGGGTCTGAGGCGACGGAGAGATGGAACCCTTGGGGCCCTGGACCGACTCGGAGGCTTTTTGCAAAGTGAGCTCTTCAACTCGCAGCTAGGCTTGGGAATCCAGAGCTAGCCAGTGTCTGTGGTCTGAAGCCTGTCAACTCGGGACATGGGAAGGAGGAGAGCGTTGGTGCTTGGGAGCTATGCTATGAATGACTGGCGGATCGGAGGTCTATTTCCAGTCTAGTCATGATGATGTCGCGATGCTTGAAACGCCACGCACAATCATGATGAACTTGCGATGCTGGATTCATTTCGTTCGCTCTTAAACTGTGTCGAAATTCGTATTCCAAAGGTAAGAAATTTGGGGTTTGAGAGCTCTGGACCGTTGAAGTAGGTAGGGGGTGTACTCTAGTAACCCTCCGTCCTGCTTAAGCCTGCAGCGAAGTCACCGCGTCAACGAAGTCTGTATTATGAGCATATTGCCACTATTTGCATGAAGCCAAAGGCATCGTCGTATCGAAACCTCAGATGCAACAAGAGATCCCACGAACGCTGATTTTAGACACAGTATCAGCGGATCACTGCAGCATCGCGCTTAAAGAGCCTGGAGATAATCTTGGATTCCCAAGAGATAGACGCGAATACATTTGTGAAGGTGATGCGATGCGATCGTGCTGATGAGTGGCTCGCGTTACGCAGTCCGAAGTGGTTGGCTGTTTGTGGATTTAAGCGAGTTTGAGTCGGACAGATGGGGTTTCAACTTAAACACCCTGAGCGGAATTCGTCCCCTCCTGCAAGGAGGGGCATGAAGTCTCAGAGGTCAGACCTCCGGGGTCTCATACCCCAGTATAAATGAGTTAATTTATTGGCCTCTGATTGGCTCATTCTTTGGCACCATAAAAATGCACCTACAGTATTCTACTGTAGTCATTTTAACTACACTTTCGACGTTGAAGAAATAAACCTTGGCATAAACATATAATCCGGAGAAAGCCACCTCTCTTTCCATGGTGACTCGTTAGCAGAGCATGATGGCACCCTTGGCGAGACCTGTGCACTATACAGGCGCTATCCGGATGCCTGCTGTGTCGACTCGGCCGCCGCCACAACGAGCTGTGGCCTTGGGCTCTTTTGTTGCCAATCAAAGAGCCCGTGACGCACGCCTCGTCCTGGTTGCAGAGACAGGTCCACAAATAAAAAAGGAGCAAATTGGGAAAATGAGTTATCCTCTAACGGTTGAATGCCGCCTTTGAGAAGATTCTTGTGAGTTTGTGAGACGATTGTCGCTGTTTGCACAAGCGGCCGTCGTGCGTATTCATGACAGTGGTCACTGAATTCATGCCTGCGAACACGCAACTCGCTGAAAGAATTCAGCAAAAACCTGAATGATGAGTTGAGCTTCTTGCTAAGATGAGGTCAGAGCGTTTGCTTATCAATTCCGGAAGGAAAAAAAGCAAGCGAATAAGACCTAGAGGTGGCTGGTGACACCTGCGTATGCCACGCGTGCGTGGCATCTCGCCTCTTTGCCTGTTGTGTTGTGGGCATTGCGCCAATCATTTCGCCTGGCTCGCTCGGCGTCATTTCTTGGCGCCGAAAGTGACAACGCCGTCAGCGCCACACGATTGGCTGGGATAAAATGACAACATGCGACGTGTCGTGGGTCAGTGGGGAGGTACGGGGCATTGAGTCACTATGAATCTCCCGGGGTACAGTATCCCATCCTTTCCCAACAAGCTCCCAAACGGTTTGGGCAACCGTGCAATGGGGGCTATCTAGATACAGTAGTAAGTCGTATCGCTCGCGCACTTGATAGCACAGCTTGGATCAATAGCACAAGCGACAGCTCGAGATTTGCCCAGAAGAATGCCCCGCCCAAATAGCCCGCGCCTGAATTGACCCGTTTTCTGCTGCGTCGGTGCGCATCACCTTGCCCGTACTTCAACAAGGCATTTATAACCTCTATATTTACTATAAACACACAAATTCATCATCACGTACAACTATCTGGATCCACACCCTAATTAAAAAGTATTATTGACACATCTTTTATGATACCTAATATAGAAGGGTGATCGCGTCTCTGGAGCGTCGAACCCGATGCAAAAAAATGGACGGTGGCGGCTGCAATTGCATTTTCAACACAACCACTTTCGCCTCCAAGCACCCACTCCATCGAAGAGCTACGACCTGCCATGAGCTCCACGTGCATCGCCCAGCAGCTCCCAGTCGCCAGCTCACCACCACTAGCAGCAGCAGCGCCCGTCGGCCGCCACCGCATCACGATCAGCGGCCGCATGAGCGCCAAGATCTACAGCGGTGAGATCTGCGGCGACGCGGCTCAGCGCACGGCGCCGCGACCCGTGGTGGTCAAGGCCGTGCGCATCGTCACAGACAACGAGAACGAGAGCGAGGGAGGAGTGGACCTCTGGCGTGAGTGGCGCGTCACCAAGCGGCTGCAGGCGCTTGCGGGCCACGCTAACGTCGTGGAGCTGCTCGAGGCCTACGCCAACAAGCAGAGTGTGTTCCTCGTCATGGAGCTGTGCAACCAGGGCGACCTGCTCAAGCTGCTCATGAACCAGCCGAGCAGTCGCTTGCCGCAGAGCCAGGCACTCGACCTGTTGCTCCAGATCGCGCGCGGGCTTCAGTACCTGCACGCGCACAACATTGCGCATCGCGACCTGTCGCTCGAGAACGTCTTCATGCACGATGGCGTGTGCAAGATCGGTGACTTTGGGCTGAGTGCGCTGGCAGACAAGCCCGCGCGAGACTGTGTGGGCAAGACACAGTACGTGGCGCCCGAGGCCGTGCTCAGTCAAGCCGCGGGCGCGAGCTACGACGCCGTCAAGGCCGACATCTGGTCGCTCGGTGTCGTGTTCTTCATGATGCTTACGGGCTCGCCGCTCGTGGACTTTGCGTCGCCGCTAAGCGCCGAGTTTCAGGTATTCCGGAAAATGGGCGTCCGTGGCGTGCTCCGAGCCTGGAAGATGGACCAACTGGTCTGCTTTGCGACCTCGGACCTACTCTCACGGATGCTCCAGGTGAACCCGCTCAAGCGATTCCATAGCATGCAGGAGCTGCTGGATCACCCGAGCTTGCTCGCGGCGGCGCAGCGCAGTAAGCGCAGGAAGAAACTGGGGATGGAAGCCAAGTGAAGATCTATGCTCTGGTAGTGTTTGCGTGTCAAGTTTTTGGTTATTATTTTAAATTAATTATTATTTGTCGTTTTATTTGTATTCTTGAGTATGAAATGTGGCCGAGCGAGGTGACTGACAACCTAGCACAGGTGATGAACGAAAGGAAGAATCCGATGATGTTGCTCTCCGCGAGCCTTCGCTTTGTGTATTCTCGGAAAGACTTGAACTGGGAAAAGCTCCAGCACTTGGGTATCGGCATAAAAACTTAGGAGATATGCACAGCCACACATTCCACACTATGGACACCAATATACCATACAAACATGCACACACAAGATCCTCCTGGTCCCAGCTCGCCATTTTCGAACTGCCATCGAAGCCACGCGCCACTTCTCATACCTGAAGGACTTGCTCGTAGGCGCACGCCCTCTTCACTGTGATAGGGTTATCACACAAGCTGATCTCAATAATCCCCAGTCGGTAAATACAGCTGAACAGGAAATCCTGGAGGAACAGGACGTTATAGTTCAAACTGGCCAGCCAACTTACTTTGGTGGAGGTGTCGCGAATTTGAGCTCCACAAAATAGTCTACAGGTACTGCTCCGAGCTAGTTGGGCACTCACCCACTCGTTCTCCTTCACTTTATCCAACTTGAACTGGAAAGTGAAGTTAGTGCCTAAAACCATTTTCGATTTTTTTATTAACACAAAAAAATCGTCAGGCACATGCCCTCACTTCCGGACTCGTACTGGTGCGCACCGTAGTGGTCGACGTTGAACTCAAGTTCAAACAAAAGTCAGACGACGACCTTGGCTTGCACGATCAGCATATGCGACTCGAACACAGACGCGACCTAGTAGAGCGTCGAGAAGGCGAATTTCCGCCTGAGCACTGCAAACGAGAGGCTCTTGAGAAGTCCGTAGACGAGCGCGTTGTCCACAGCCACGAGCGGCTGGTCATCGCTTAAGTCGTGCGCATTATGGAGGTAGACCGCACTCAGCAGGCTCTTCATGGTCGGCAGGTACACTGTAAATACGAGTGGGATGACGGATTGTAGTTGGATCAGGGCGTAAAGCCTGGCCACTCACTGAAATTCTGTCTGTCGAGGACGGAAGATGAGCTAGTAGGAGGAGGAAGAGGCGACAACGACGCCTTCGTGTTAGAGGGTGTAGCAAGTAAACTGTGAGAGCTTTTGATATGTTCATTCTGCAATCTGCAAGAGCAATACAAGTACGACTACCAGGAAGCTGCCAGCTTTCCCATCAAGTGTTGATGTGTTCTCTGACCCCACTACACGCACTCGACGTTCTCGACGAGTACGAAGTACTCGCAGTTGGAGCGTGTGGCTGATAAGCTTGGTGTTGCTGCGCTTCATAGCTGAGCCTGGGGGGACTGGGTGACGCTGGAAATTTGACGACGCTGGGAACTTGACGACGCAATGGAGGTGGTTGTTGTCCACACTGTGAGGCTTTCGTTCACAGTCTTGCGCTCGTAAATCGCGGGCTTCTCCGTCTCTTGAGTGGCTACGGGGCCAGCTTGACGCTGACGAGGCTGCCTAAGCGCTGCGTTGCTTGTCTGGACTGTGACTCAAGGTGGACTGTACTCCGTCGATTGTCAAAGACCTGTCGCGTGTCAAGGTGGTCGAGAAAACGCTTGATTCTCCGGCAAAGGCGATGTGGGAGCTCCAAGTAGAAGTGAATTCGATTCAGTTCGTGGTTGTGGAGGTTCACTACAGTAGTTTCTGTAGGACGCTGAGCATGCTCTTGACAAGCATGGGATGGGGCTCACTATTGCGAGTCACCTGCAAGAAGTCCAGGGCTGGAGTGGATCATGAGACCAGATGCAGCGGCGCCAACGCTTTGAATAGCAGTTTCAGAGCATGAGCTGCGCCACCATCCGGTAGGACTGCAGGTTCTCCACCCAGAAGGCCACGTAGATCGAGTTGAAGGTCTCGACGGTGAAAACGACAGTCTCGGAGATGGTCTTCGAGGAGGTAGCCGTATAACGCGATGTGGTTGTTTTTTTTAAAAGGAAAATGAATATATTGATCTTGGTCCCTGTAGTGATCGCGATGAGGTTCTTCATGACGGTCTGCGCGAGAGTGAGCACATTGATGAGCAGGACGAGCGCCTGGTAGGAAGGATAGAGCATCATGAGGAGAACCTGGGCGCATATGATATTGAGCTATTGCTGGAAGCGAAACGAGCCGTTCGGGATATCCTGAAGCGCCTCACGGCCAACGAGGAGAATGGCCGCAGTGGGATGCAATCCTTCAGAAGCACGATCTGGCGTGAAAGCGCAAAACAGTGAGCACTCGGAGCAACGACGCTCTTTCATAGTACTTGTCAAAAGCAGACGCTCGATAGAGTACTGCCATGATGGCTTGCCTTGGTCGAGCTCCAGAGCTTCGACGCCCGTAACCATGAACTCGAGGCCGTGCTGGTCAGGTCTGAGAGTTCAACGTGCCACTGTTCTGCAGGACGGCGCTCGAATGTTACAGCAGAATGCACGCTCTTGAGCATCATAGACGCTCACGAGACTTGACTTGATGGAAGAGATGGGGTTGGTCAGATCAGTTGAAAGGTGGCTGTATATTATCTTTAACACAACCTATACCTTCTCGGCTATGGCTAAGATACAGTGCTGGCCAGTGCTATGAGGACACCCACTTTTTGCCGAAATTTTAACCAATAGTAGACTTTTGAAGCTCAAAATTGGACAGAATGAGCCAATTGGAAAACGCTTTACGGCTGTGCTTTCCGTTTGTTGATCAT
>JAASFV010001214.1:0-10218 GCA_023334015.1 Globisporangium paddicum
TGACGCCTCTGACGTCGAAGTGTTCAAAGCGTTCTTCTTGGCGTTCGACGAGCACTCGCTGCGTGACGAGTTCCGCGACGCCATGCAGCAGATCTTCAGCAAAGTACCGACTGCGGAGCAATGTGAGGTCGTGCGCAAGTGACGCATCCCTATCGATTTCTTCATGTCGAGCACACGGCAGGGACTGAATCTGCCGGTGGCGTACTTGACGTTGGTCCTGTGAGTCGCGCGTTAGCTGCGTGTGTCCAAACTTGACGTCCCTGGAGATCATCGAGCCGGAGGAACGCATCAAACTTGCGCTCATGGAGGCGTACGCAAGCGAGCAGCGCAAGATTATCATTTCGCATCTTAAAGTACGAGAAGGGCCGTGATCTGTCGACCATTCCGTTCGTTCGCATACTGGGAGACACGACAAGCGCGGCTGAAGACGCTTCGGTTGCTGCGCATCAACATGATCGAGCAGCTCATTGGGTCTCCATATGAAAAAGGGATGGATCACACCCAGGGGTATTTGTCGCGCCGCACCCGCTGCCTTTGAAGAACCGATATGCGTTCCTGAGCGTGGTGGAATCCTTCAGTCCGCCGGCCAAGTCGACAGAAACAGAACGACTAATGAAGCGACCTCGGTACTTCACGGAAGTCGACATCCGACACTGATTTTGAGCTCATCTCGTTGATCTTCGCACTCGCAGTGGAGTGCATCGCGCGCCGGATCGAGATCATTCCAGCGGAGATGGAGGACTAACGTCACAAGGAGTTTCCTTGCCATTCGTGATGACGTCGAGAAGAATGGTGGCTGCTGAGTGTAGCACTGTATCCCGATTGATTGGTACACGTCAGGTATGTTTTTTTTATGTATGCTTAAGTTTTGTTTATGTGTTATGCCAAACGTCATGCCAATGAACTGCTTGGCAAGATACGTATGGGTGGATGCGGCTCGCTCAGGAATTGGTTAGATGTATGACTTTCACGGGTATATATCTGAACAATGCGGGGTCTCTGAATAGTGTCTACAATTCCACTCAGGCATGCGTATGGATCAACAAACGAGTACTGAGCCCAGCCCCCTTTTCATTACGAGACTCTACCGTCCAGTGCCTCGGTCAGCAGCAGCCTGCCTCGTGTCGACAGCGCGCGGCGCAGCTCATGCTGATGAGAATCGCCACCCCCATCACCAGCAGTCTTGTGGCTGAAGACACTCATGCTATGCCCACTACGGCGCGTGCGGACGATCGGTGCTCCGATCGAGTGGCGTCGACCGGAGCCCTGCCTCCTTGACACAGCACTCGGTGGCATTGCGTCCTGCGTCGCAGTCGAGTCAGTGGACCACACGATGGACGTCGAGAGCACCGACGTCGAATTGCTGCGCTCAAAGCCTGTGAACTCACCCCAGTCCTCGCTCGAGCGGGGCGACGAATCGACTTTCGAGTCCTTCTCGAAGGCTGCAAAGTCCGCCCACTCCTGACTCGAGAGCTTGGAGAACGACAGGATCTGCGTCGCTGGCGGCTGCGGCACCGAATGTTGCTGGTGTTGAAGGTGATGTGAAGATTTTCGACTCCTGCTTGTGTGTCGACTCATGATGACAGGCGCCGTTGCCGCTGTCATCGAGTGATCATAGCCATCAGCTCGGATCAGATGGAGTTGCTGGCGCACTTCGTCCAGCGTCGGCCGGCTCTCCATGTCTGGGATGAGCATCCACTTAATGAGCGACGTGAACGTGGTCGAGAACTGCAAGGATGACGCCGAACTCTGGAGTGGGAAGCGCACATTGCCGTTCATGATCGCGAGGTGTAGCACGCCCTCCTTGGCATTCTCAAAGGGCGAGTACGGGCCGAACGCCATGGCGTAGAGGATGCACCCAAGCTGCCACACATCTGCGCGGCCATCAATCACACTATTGACCACGTAGCCATTGGAAGTCCAGAGTTCGGGTGGTCGGTATGGCGCACTGCTGAGCCGCTCAGCTTCTTCACAGAGCGCGCTATGCTCCATTGCGTTGCGGATGACGATGCTGATAGGCGCGATCGAGCCAAAGTCCATGAGCAAGGGCTGCACAGGGTTGGTCGACGAGATGAGGACGTTGCCCGGTTTCAGGTCGCGATGTGCAAAGCCCAGGTCGTGCACGTGGCTCACGGCATCCAGCAGCTCCGCGAAGAACCCCAGACACTCGCGCTCAGAGAACGGCGAGCAGCCATCTATCCACACAAGCACCCAAGTCAGCATCGATACGTCACAAGACACAAGCGAGGCTCACCCGATGACAGCACGTGTTACCTTTCTGGAAGGCGTCTTCGAGCATCGTCTGCAGCGAGCCGTGCGTGCAGATCGGGAAGAGCATGAGCACTTCTGTGGCTCGCTGCTCCTGGCCCATGTCTAGCCGCACGCGGCCGTCACTACCAGGGCCAGCGCTGCCTGAATTATTGCTGGATGCCGGCTTGTCCTCATCGCTCACGCGCACCTCGGCCTCGACGAGCGGCAGGACATTGGCGTGCACCAGACGCTTCTGCACCTGGATCTCGAGCAGCAGGCGCTCGAGCGCGTCGGCGTCGCGCACGCCGCGCACCCATTTGAGCGCGAAGTGGCGCTTATCCGCGCGCCGCACCTCGTAGACCGTGGACGAGCCGCCCTCGCCCAGAGTGCCCAGTATCTTGTACGCGCCGCCGTTCACGCGCGCCACCGAGTTGCCCATGCTCACGCGAATTGGCTTTCTCCAAACTGTGCGATCTTGGAAAGGTGGAAGAAGAGTCACGAGAGCTGGAAACTAACCTCTCATAACTGCATCAGTACACCATTTGATACTATAAACAGGATTTTGATATTGATATTGTGCGACTATTCTAAATAAGAGGGTTTTGTAAAGATAAACGGTAAATGAGAAAGTGGATACGCTTGATTCGTTTAGAGAGGGAAAACACCGAGAAAGAAAAACGAGAAGGAAGAACATGACGGCTGAGTGCGTGTGCATGCGCTCTCTCTCTCTCTCTCTCTCTATGCAGGCATCTCTCTGTGCTCTTGTGCTGACATACGTGCTGGCCGACACCACCTCTTCTCTCTGTATCTGCCTATGCTTAGTTCAGCAACCGCGTCGCCCGCCGAGTGCGTTCTGAACCGCGTACTGCGCGACAAGCTCCCGCGCGTGCTCGCGCACATCCTCGACAAACTCGCGTCCTCTGATGTACGCGCACCGCAATACGTGATGTACACTATTACTATGCGCGGCTGTATACTAAATGTTCATGCGCCTGTGCTGCTGACCTCTCGACACAGGACGCTGACGTGTTCTCTGCCGAGGAGAAGCACCAGCTCTGCGAGATGCTCGCGTTCTCGGCAGCTCAAGTGGACGAGATGGTGCTGCTCGTCCAGCAGATATACGTCGACGCCGCGCACTTTGAGCAGGTGGACCGCCACGCGCTGCTGCACCAGCACGGCATCGACGCAGGCGTCGTCACGATCGTCGAGAAGGCGTGGCGCAAGAAGGGCAAGCCGGCCGCGCAGCAGCTCGCAGCCAAGTACCCGCTTGCTGCCTCAGGCTCCAGTAACCCAGTATTAACAGACTCCAACTGGCGCCTGCACCTGGAGATGGGCCAGAGCAAGTTACGAGGCACAAGCGACCCGACCACGATCTTTCAGATGGAGCTGCGCGATCCAGCAGATCCGTCATCGGACGAGAGAGTGGATCTCGAGATGTCCCACGACGAGCTGCGAGCGTTCTTCCGACAGCTCAATGCAATCCAAGCCCAGGTCGACAACACAAGCAGCAGCGCCACACGTGCAAACGCTGCGTAACGGGCAAGGATGAGTCACTACGTCACACAGGAATCACACTGGGCACATTCAAGATCTGTTGCTTTTGGTTGGGCAACTTGATTTTCCTGAAACAAATTGCACATTGTTCACAGTCCTTACCGAGGCCTGTTGTTATGTCTGGCTCAGCTGGAGGTCATAGTTTACTTGGCCGATGCACTCGAAGTGCAGCATGAGCAGCGACGTCGCCTCGCTGACGTGCGGATAGAACTGTCTGAGCACTTTCAGCACCTCTGGGATCGATGCAAAGCCCGATTTCTGAAGATCGTGGGCGTCCAGTTCACTGAGACACTTTGTCTTTACCAGCTGGATACGGAGCACTGCAAACGGTTGTCGCTTCGGTGTCAGGACGTTTGCTGCTGCGGGTGTCGTTTTGGACGCTTGAAGATGGACACTTGCTGTCGTAGCGACCACAGTCGAGTGCTGGAAAACGCCCTTGAGGTCTGAGTTGGCGTCGTCCTCACGGTCGCTCTCGAGCCGCATGGTGATGGTTTTTCTGCCCGCGATGATGTCGGCGACGAGCGATTCGCCGAAGTCCACGCGAGGCAGGCTGTCATCCCGATGCACGAGTGCCTGGACCTCTCGCTGCTGGAGCTCCGTGCAAGTTGCGGTCTTGAAAAAGAGCTCCAGCTCGCTCTGGAAATGCGCGTTGATGGCGATCCACGGCCGAATCAAGCTGGCAAGAGAGTGTATAGTTCAGTCCGGTATGCGGCATAGTTTGGCTCTGTATAACCAACCAATCGTACGTAATCTCCTCGATGGCTTGCGCGGCGCTCGTGTACTTGCTGGCGGGGGATTGGGCGATGAGCCACGCGGCGACCACGGACGGCGAGCGTGAGCGACCTGCGACACTGGCACATTGGGTAATAAACACCCAGAGGCAACAGAGATACATTGGTTGGTGACAGGTGGCAGGTGAGCAGTAGTATGGATGGTGGTGAGTACCAGTGCACGAGCACGTTCTTGTCTGCACGCTCGGCTTGTTCGCTACAGAAGACAGTCATATCAGTCTACAACACATACCAGCGACATAATCTCAACCATCAGGCGAGCTAGCCACCGTTGTGTCTGCATATCAGTGTGAATAATGGACGCACAGGATGCCGTTGAGCGTGGCGAGGATCGCGGGTAGTCTGGGAAAGAGCGCTTCGTCCAATGCGTCCTCAATCGCGATGTCCGTGCGCGTGACGTCGTCAGCCAATGTAGCTGCTGACACAAGTCTTTGTTCGCTGCTGTGAGTGTTTGTGCCACTGGACGATGCTGCTGGGATCCTGTCGCCGTGGTCTGTCGCGCCGAGCAGCGCCAGCGTGAACGCGATGCGTACTCTGCTCAGCGCTTCGTTGTTGCGCGCCGCATCAATGGATCCGAGGAAGAGCCGACCGGTGATGTGCATCGGCGTGTCGTCTGCCACCTCCTCCACCTCGTACTCCTCCTCGTCTGCGCCGTCGTAGCTGTCATAGGCAGCGGCATCATCGTGGTTGACATCCATTTTGAGGTTGTGTTGCGCCACGCTATTGTTCAGAGAGGTCCAGTATTGCGCACATTTCAGTACGCTTGCACGTGGGGAGGGCTTGAGCATGGGAGTGCCAGGAGATCAGACCTCTTGGACTCACGAGCCTTCGCATGCTTGCTCCCATATGTGGCCCTCGTTGGTGACGATGGCGACAGCGGCGGCGATAGTGCTGCTTCGAAGTATTGGGGATTCCTAAAGCAAAAGATGCATGTGACCTACCATGCGATTCTTTGAAATTGGTGTTAAGTCTTTCGTCAAAGGTGATTGTTAGCTTCCACTGAAGTTGGTTAAGAGCACAAGGGGAATACTTGTTCATTGTCGCTTGTGAGACCGACTGTGTTCTGGTGAGAAGGCTACACCTCCAGTGCGTACGGTAGGATGGCGTCGACCTCCACGTCGATGACTCCATCTTGCGTGCGATAGAGGTGCGTCGAGAAGAGAAACACGCGGTTGCTTCTCGTCAGACGCTGCTCGATAAAAGCGAGCGTGAGGGGAGTCGACACCGACGCAGCTGGAGCTGGAACGGTCGTAGCAGGAGGAGATGGCGTCGTATCATCATTACTGACTCTGTCGGCTCCGCCTGCGGGTTGATCTGCTGCAAGAGCCATCTTCTTGTTCTTCTTGTGCCTATTCCTTTTCTTCTTGCCTCCACCACTGATGCTCTTGGGTGCGTCGGCAAGCAACTCCTCCACGATCACTGGAGACAGCATTTCCAGCAAGCACTGCGCTGCTTTCGAAGTGACTCTGCTGATGTCATGGATTGCAGCTTTCTCGGAGGATGCTTGCTGGTCCAAGGACCTGAAGACTGGGTTCATGCACAGTTTCACCTTTTGAGAGTGCTTGCTATCGAGAGTGTCGCCAAACTCAATTTCGCAAACTGTAGGCTGCTGTGACGACACAGCATCTTCATCATGAAGCGTTGGAATCGCGAGCAGGCGGCCGACAACAGCAACATGACGGTGCTCCAGTGCTTCCAGGTTCTCGCAGACACTTGTGAACTCGCTGGTGAAACAACAAAGTTGGTGGGTTAATAACCGAGACTATTAACACGATGTTCGTAGATATCATTATATAACTCACCTGAATTGATAGGGCTGACGTCCAAGAGAAGGCGGCATCGTCCCCGCGGCTGCTGCTTGCATATCGCTGGACTGAGGCGAGTGGGGATCCTGTTTGATCATGTCACCCTCGAGCCAGCTTTCGCCCGTGGAGCTCTGCTCTCGCACTTTTGCATTCGCCACTAGCTTCATTGCAAGCTTGAAACTTGCAGCGCACTCTTCTTTGGTGTTGAACGCCGAGACTGCGTCATTGACGCGCATGACCGTGAAGCTGCTGCAAGTGACGTACTGCGCGCCAAGTACGTGGTCGTCCACACCAGATTTGACATCCGCGTTGGTCTCGTCCTCATCAACGCATAGCAGCTTTGTGAGCATGATAGTGTCCCCAGCCTTGAGGTTGCGGAATTGCTGAGGCTGCGAGCAGTCGTAAAGCAGGATGGTCAACTCGGTCGAAGAATGTTCGTTCACAGCCTTGATCCATCGATACTCTATCACGGGTCCGCTCTCTTCACTGCCATCGTCTCCAGAAGCACGCTTTCGCTTACGCCGCCGACAGATCTTGCCAGCGAAGGAGAGCACACCGACGAAGTCAAAGATATTGTCTTGCTTGATCCGAGCGTTCCAGGACTGCACCTCGTTCGTGTTCGCGAAGCTGCACTCGAGCCAAATTGGTGCTGGTGATAGTGGCTGCATGCAGACTGCTTTTCTGTAGTTGGTGACTCGTTCCCAAACACGAGGCCTCCACAGGACCTCTGTCACTCCGAGCATCTTCCACCATTTCGCTGTCATCATAGATGAATTACAAATCAGACGCACGCATTAGTATAGCAGTAGTAATGTAGTCAACCTAGGCAAGCGATTCGTACCTTGGAGGTGAAGCACTTGTCCTTCAGACTCGTGCTCAAAGTAGAAGAGCTGCTCTGCCACGCCCATGTTACTCTCTTCAGGCTCGGTGCTCGAGACTGAGTAGCCGCGCACCTGGATCAGGTCACCTTCTTCGATTGTGGAAAAGAATCTCGCACACATCGAGCCAAAGAACGCGATCTCGACCGCGGAAGTGTAGTCGACTGATCATGTTAATGAGGACATAGACACACGATTGTTAGCCGATCTTTATCATTAGCAAGGAGACTGGCGAGACCAGGCTTCTTGAGATATAATTGAGGAGAGGGTACATACCGAGGACAATGTGGAACACGAATGGGAACGGATTCGCTCTCCCTGGCTCACCAAAGTGCGTCATGCGCGACTTGACGCGCACAACCCCAACCATGGGCGGGAACTGCTCTCTGCCCACGCGACTGGTGCCGGCATAGCTGCTCGTGACCATTTCGGCGATCTCGTTGAGACTGTGGAGAGTTGTCACCCCTGGCGTCGCCAAGCTGGAGCAGTACTCGCGCTTGGCCTGGGCTGCCATCCTAGTTGATTCCGACTCCAGTGTGTAGTGGTCGGAGCTGAGTGGTAAGTAGTACATTCGCTCGCCCGCGACTGGGATCAGCTCGGTCTCGCGCTCGTTCACAGTGGACGCGAACATCAGGTCGTCTCCGGTCTCTTTTGCCACTAGCGAGTCAGTACTTTTTGCTGAAGACGACCCGTGTACAAGGGACTTGTCGCTTTGGCGCGGCAGGACCTCAAAGCTCTTGAGAATAAACACGGGTCGGGTGACATCGTCGTCGTCATCAACACTGTTACGACTCGCATCTTTGACCTGGACGACGTCAAAGTCCGTGATCTGCCAATTTAACAAACCACACGTCAGCAAAGCATCTCACGTATTACACATAGCAATGCATGTATAGTACACATAGCAATGCATGTATAGTACACACAGCCAACTATACGCACCCGCAAGACATCGAAGTGCGCGAGCTGCCCACGCCAGACGAGGTGGTTCATCGCGGGCGCGAGAATGCACTTGGTCTTGAGGCGCCCATCGCTGAGCACAACGTCAAACACATCGCGGTCCAGCTCCTTGCCCGCGTCATCGCCAAGCAGCTGCTTGAGCGCAGGGTCAGCGAGATCTATAAGGACACACAGACACACACAGCATCAGTTACGAACCTTCTTGTGAGCATCTCTGGGGCTATAGGAGACAGAAAACGAGTCGTACAGCGGTGCACGTGCAGCACTTGCAGCAGAAGAGACGCATTGTCCTCCAGAGGACGCTCTCTGCGCAGCGCGCGCACCCCGCCGGTCGTGAGCTGCGCGCCGTCGGTCGCCGTCGTGGTCCCCATGGTGATGGCGCGCTTTTTTTGAAATGTCAAGTTAAGTTCGCTACAGTCGCACTGTGGCGGCATTAAGTCCGAAAGAGGGCAAATGAGGGGACAGTCGCCCATCTGTATAAGCAACAATGTTTTTGTCAACAATACTGGTCCTATAAAAAAAAAACAGGTGTTTCACCCCCAAAAAAGGTTTTAAAAAATGTCATTTTATGATTAGGTCCAATTTTTAACATTTTAATTTCCGTTAAAAAAATCTACTTTTAAACGAAGAAATTTAATGTTAAAGGTGAGGCTACTGGTACGCTGGTGCATGTACTGGTAGCCTCACCTTTAACATTAAATTTCTCCGTTTCCGCGCAGCGGTTGGAGTACTATCGTGTATTTTTGAAATCCCATGAAGCAGGAGTCTCTTGCGTTTGTTTTCCTGCTCGATTTGGCAAAGGGGTCACGGCAACTTGCAGATTGGAACTCTCCTCTGCGGCAGCTCTTTCAATGCAATGTTTCATTTAATATATTGGCGACCCCGAGTTTGGGTATTACAGATAACGATGGAAAACTCCCATGATTAAAAAAAACACCATATCAAGAGTGGGTCGTTTGTTTTGTATTGAACCAATATTCCTCATTTTATACCAATCAGACGACGCAAAATCAAAACATTTTAGCCAGTCTCAATTTTGTAAAAATCACTAGTGAGAGGGAGGTGTGGAAATGATTGGCCAGACAAATCAAAAATCTGTGACTTTCATTTGGATTTCACTGCAATGGGAAAGCAGGCTATGTATGGCATCAAGAAGAAGCGAAAAGCTCTCCGTCTCATCGAAAACGTTGGTGTCATTGAGGCTGAGCGCCTTTTGGGTATTCCACGCAGAACGCTGCGTGACTGGGAGGAGCGCACAGAAACTATATTAGCATTTTCTGGTAGCGAAAAGCGCAAGATAATGGGTGGGCAGAGTGCAAAGGATTTTTTTTCCTTTTGCGCACGACTTAATTTTGTTTATGAAGGACGTTCGTCGCTCGGAAGAGATCTTGTCTTCCATTCGTATGATTTTCTTTATTATGCAATCACACGGTGCGTGGCTCAAAGGCTACATGGAAGACAAGGACGCAACCAAAGTGTTCAACGCTCTCATGCGGTTGTGCCAGCGTTTCGCTCACAGGTACGGATATATTTGACATGCTTCCTATTATTATTACGTTTGTTCTGACGGACTCCTCGCTGCTCGACTCGATTTCGCTGGTCGCTTCTGGATGATGTGTGGTGAATAACAGCTGTCCGAGGTCCTCAACGTCGACGAAACCGGCGTTTTCCTCGACGACCCGCCGCATCGCTCGTGGTCGGAGGTTGGAGGTTCGACGAAGGTTCTCGGAAGCTCCGCGCACTTGCTACGCATCACAGCTGTCCTGACAATCCGAGCAGACGGCACCAAGATTCCTTTGCTATGTGTAGTGAAGGAAAAGCCCGGCGGAATGATTGAGTAACGCGAGCTGGCGTTCTACCCGCATGGACATTACTACGCGGTACAGCAAAACAAATGTATGGACCAGACAGTGTGGAGAACCTACGTTATGGACTGCCTGCGCTACAAGATCTCCTCACCATCTGTCCTCCTACTCGACA
>JAASFV010001215.1:0-10205 GCA_023334015.1 Globisporangium paddicum
CCCCAGCACTGTGACACATTGTACAATAAGCTAGATAGTAGTGTCAAATGGCAATTGAGAACAGAAGGCTAAATCGTCAATCGAGCCGTTTCCAAAGAAAAAGAAGATTGGATGAGCAATGGCACAACAAATTCGAGTTTGTTTAAAATATAGTTTCGGGATCTGCCCAGTTAAGCAATCTCTTACAATGACGCCTTGTTCGTTTTGTGGTCGTCAGGTTGTTTTGGTTGTGCAAGTCGATATGAAAATCATTTTTTATATGAAGTATTCGTGGCACTGAAGGTGGCTCCGGCGACACCCTGTACAGTATTGTCCAGTAGGCTCGATGATCGCCTGAGACAAGCTCATGCGCATTTTGTCAGCGTGTGATGAAGCTGAACTTTGTCCAGCCAGTCGGACAGTGGTACAGGATTACTTCGTCACTTTTGATGTGTGGATGTCGTATCTGAAGCGAGTTGTGAGTCACTTGGCCTGAAACTAAAGTCTTCGTGTCCTTCACGCAGGATTCACGACCAATGGCTCACATTTGAGTCTCCAGTCGTAGTATCTCAGTCCCGATGCCGTGGGACACAGCTGTACAAGTATTGTAGGTGTCGACCATCACTCCCAGTCCCACTGTCGTCACTGACAAGCACCAGCAATCAGGCCACGCACCGTCCAAGATTCACACTGCAGTGACTGCCGCTCTCCCAATCCGCAATTAATACTCTCGCTTGCTCGATCTCTACTTCAGTTCTCATTTTCCTCCGAAGAGCTCAAGATATCACCAAGAATCCGCACCACCCTCCAAGTAATGCGTTCGTTCTTCTCCATCTCTGCGATGGCGCTCGTGCTGGTCCAAGCGTTGCTGAGCTCCGCTCCAGTTGTCGATGTGGCCAATGAACTTTCATCTATGCACCAGAGCATCAGTCTCCAAGACCAGCTGGACGCCTATATCCACAAGGGGCGCTTCCCAAAAATTGGACGCTCGCTGAAGGGCAAGATCCAGGAAGCAAACGCGTTCATGGACCGGCAGCCGGGGAATTCGACCATTGCTGGCGTTGACGTGAGCGCCGCGACCGTGTACAAGGACCAAGTGGTACTCAATAAGGGCTACGGCCTTCGACTTGCGAACGACAAGTCGAGCCACGTGATCACGTTCACTCTCTTCTAGATCATCTTGGTCACCAAGACCCACATCGCGCTCGGGATCGCTGCCATGGCATGTGCTCCATCCCTGCCCTTAACTTTGTCAAAGATGGCTGGTAATAACTCTACGTCGTGTGTGCACGTGTAGGTCGATGACAGCAAAGTGGAATGGAACGACCCCGTGATCAAGCAATTGCCCACTCTGTAGCTCTACGACAAATTCGCCCAGCAGTACGTGACCATCGATAACCTGCTCTCTATGAAATCGGGGCTCGGACGAGCGCTCAACATGGGCTGGAGCTTTGGCCTCTACCCCAACGACAAGGAGCTCGTGGCCAATATTCGCAATGTTGCGCCGTCGCACTCGCTCCGCAGTGAGTATGAGCACGCGAATGCGAACTTCGCGACTCTCGGCCTGCTCATCGAGAGCATCACTGGGCTCGAGTGGGGTGCTACCTCAAGCAGCGCATCTGAGAGCCCCTTGATATGAACCGGACCTTCACTAGTGCATTTGCTGTCAAGAACGACAGCGACATGTCCGCTGATCACTTTGCCTGTCGTGGTGAGGTGCTGGGTCCGTACAACCTCGTGACTTCCCCCAAAGCACAGCTCAAGACTGGAGATAACGCAACCAAGTTCGCTGCGGGGTCGGTAGTGTCGTCCTCGAGTGACATGGCCAAGCTTATGCGTGTGGTCCTGAACAAGGGCACTGTTGACGGCGTCAAGATCCTCAAGTCGCCGATCCTCGTGACGGAGATGACGTCTGACAAGGCAGTCCTGACTGAAATAGTCGCCGACATGTTTGTCAACATCGGCCACCACTTCGTGCCCGAGGGCAATACACTGGCTACTGGCTACGGCTTTGACTTTGTCGGGCACGGACTGTGGGGCCATGCGTACTTCGGCAAGGATGGGGACAGTGCCGCGCATCACACACGCACGGGGTTTGCTTCAGATGCGCAGCTGGGCGTGGTCATCATGGCCAACACGTCACCACCTGGCGCTGCGAGAGTCAATCTCGACTTCCTACGGTCGTACGCCATGGGCATCTTCCTGGACGTTTCCATGGACATTCTCGACCTGTCGCTCGCGAGCTGGCGCAAGACTGCTCAGCTCCGATAAGAACGTCCGCTCCAGCAGCAGCTACCAGGGCCCCCAGAGTGTGGGCTAAGCTTCTGGAAGGACCCATAGGTTCTAAACATGAGCGCCGGTGAAGTAGGCGCGCTCGTGGGCGTCTACGCTGCCCAAGACTCCCCCAACTACTATGGCTCCATCTCCACCATGAAGACGCACGAGAATCAACTCGAGCTGCGTGCTGGCAAGCTTGAGGGGAGGTTGGACTGCGTGCTTGACCGTGGTGGTGAAAGTGGGAAGATCTTCCTCTTTGGCCGCGGGCCAAGCGCAATGTTGGTCCCAATCACCAGGAATGCAGATGGTAAGTTCTACGTGGACACCTCACTCGAACGGTTATTAGAGCTCTCTCTTACGGTAGTAACTTAATATACCTCAACAATCAACAACATCAGATGGCAAGTTCGCTGTGGGCATGGGGTTGTGTTCTCGCAGCAGTGAGGAATGGGAGTCTAAGTGCGTTGTATGGACAGCAACAGAGCAATCATGAAAAAATGGAGCTGAGTGGCTTTGATCCTAGCCGTGAATGAATAAGAAGAAGAACACAAAACGTTAGCCAACCATTTTTCCATTCCTAATGAGTAGTAGTTCATGAAAATACGTGGCCGACTAGGCTATTGTAGGTCATGCGCGTACCTAAATACATCTCACCTTTTCATCATTTTCATGAAAATATACAAGAGATAAGAGATAAGAGATACGGTCAATCCGGTCAGCGCTTCTCAGCCATTCATTTATTGCTATTGGTACTTGCCTCTATGCACTGCTGGTGAACGATGGTAAGTGCTGGGTGTGTTGAGCTCCAGCTGACAGCTCTGGCAGCCGTCGTCATGGCCATGCAGTGCAGAATGTAGCACTGGGTTTTCGTCCACTCCTCGATGCGCGTCTCCATGATCTGCGTGAGTGCCAGCTGGTGGGACTGTTCGATCTCCAGTTGATCGTTGCTGAGTACGCCCAGGTCGCTCTCTGGCGTCATAAAGAACGGGCTGAGGCGTTCGGGATTGAGCTCTCGAGCGCTAGCTTCATGTCGTTGTGCCGACTTCAAGCGAAGCGACTTCACGAGGCTCTTCTTTTAATTTAAAAATAATCCACTACCAGACGAGATTTTTGTAGGTTTTCAATTTCACTTGATCAAAGCATGGAAAAGACGAGCGAGACGATATCTCGTCCGCTTAAAATGTGATAATCCTCTACGGGACAAGATTTTGCGAGTTTGTTGATTTCACTCTGGAAGCAGCTAATTAATCATTTGCTTAATTTGATATGTTTGCACCATTGCCAATTTTTGAGGTCCTATCAAATTACACGCTCCGAGTTGATTAGCATGCATTCTTCCTCTTTTACCATCATTCCAGCTATCAGATGAGAGGTGTGGGTGGCAGGTTAACTGTTTCACATGAGACGCAGCTGCTCTGCACCCTAGGCCAACACTGATCTGGTGCTTTGGGTGTCACTGTGCTACTGTAGCTGTACTCTACAATGCTTTCGAAAAAAGTATATGAAGCTATGATCATAACGCTTAGTTCCCATGTCATTTCTCGTTTTCTTCGCAAGCGCTCAAGGCAACAAGAAACAGCAAGTCCAGCTCAACCGTCCAAGCAAGACTCCAAGTAATGCGTGTGCCTCTCTTCCCTGTCTTTGCGGTGCTGGCGCTGAGCTCCGCCTCCATGGAGGCGGCGCACGGCCGCATGATCCCGTGGCGATGGAGCACTGATCTACGCAGCAGTATTCCTCGCTCGCTTCAGAGCGACTCGGCTCATAGTCTTCAAGACCAACTGGACAAGTATATTCGTGAAAGGCGCTTCCCACAAGCTGGGCGCTCACTCGAGGCCAAGATCAGCGAGGCGAACGCGTTTCTCGAGCGTGAACTGAGCAGTCTAAAGACGGCTAGTGTCGGAGCGAGTGCTGCTGTTGTGTACAAGGACCAGGTGGTGCTGAGCAAAGGCTACGGGCTTCGAAGCGTGAATGAAAGTTCAAGCCACGTGAGTGCATCCACGCTCTTCCAGATCGGCTCGGTCTCCAAGACCCACATCGCCCTTGGAATCGCTATATTGGTATGTGGCAGTCTATCAAGCTTGGCTGATCTCATCACAACTGCCACTAACGAGCGATGGTCATGTACATTCACTAGGTTGACGAAGGAAAAGTGGCGTGGAAGGACACTGTCATCAAGCACTACCCTGCGTTGGAGCTCTTCGACAAGTACGCCGAGCAGTACGTGACCATCGGTGACCTGCTCGCCATGAACTCGGGACTCGGACGAGCGCTCGACATGGGCTGGGGCTCTGGCCTTTACCCCACTGACAAGGACTTGGTCGCAAATCTTCGCAACGTTGTCCCGCCCCACTCTCTTCGCAGCGAGAACGAGTACGCGAATGCAAACTTTGCGATCCTGGGCCAGCTCATCGAGCACGTCACTGGTCTCGAGTGGGATCAGTTCCTGAAGCAGCGCATCTGGGAGCCACTGGGCATGACGCGCACTTTTGGCAGCGCCTTTGAAGCAAGAGACGATGGCGACATGTCCTTTGGTCACGTTTCGTGCGGCGGTGAGGTGCTCGGGCCGTTCAGCCTCGTGACATCCCCCGAGTCCCAGCTCGTGGCTGGGGAAACCGGTGGAAAGATCGCTGCCGGGTCAATAGTATCATCGTCGGACGATATGGCCAAGATGCTGCGTCTGCTGCTGAACAAGGGTAGCGTCGACGGCGTCGCGATCCTCAAGTCTCCCAAGTTGGTATCCGAGATGACGTCGGGCAAGAGCATTGCGAACCCGATGAACTTCAACATAGTTGGTCATCACTTCGTACCCGAGGGCAACACACTCGCGGCAGGCTACGGCTTTGACTTTGTCAGCCACGCGCTCTGGGGTCATGCGTACTTTGAGAAAGGCGGCGACACATCAATGCACCACACGCGCACGGGCTTCGCTCCAGACGCGCAACTGGGCGTGGTCATCATGCTCAATTCCATGATGATTGGCGTTGCGGGCGTCGACCTCGATCTTCTGCGGTCGTACGTCATGGGCATCTTCCTGGACGTCCCTGCGGACATTCTCGACCTGTCACTCGCGAACTGGCGCAAGGGCGCCCAAGATCTGATCAACCAGCAGCAGCGACCACCTGAGGTCCCAACGTGTGGGCCGATCTTCTGGAAGAACCCGAAGATTCTGGACCTGAACGCCAGTGGAATGGACGCGCTCGTGGGCGTCTACGCTGCCCAGGACTCACCAGAGTACTACGGCTCCATGTCCATCGTGAAGACGCCCGAGAACAGGCTGGAGTTGCGTATAGCGAAGATCATCGCGTCTCTGGACCTCGTGGCGGACGATCGAGGCGCTGAGAGGTCCTTCTTGTTGGGGCGCGGCCCTATCGCAAGTCTGGTGCAGATCACCAAGAACGCAGGCGGCAAGTTCGATGTGAACCTGGGCATCGTGTTCTCGCAGCAGTAGCAGGGTGCACAGCGTGAGCAGCAAGAGAACAGGAGTGAAACTGGGTACAGACCTACCTCTCATTAGCACACTTTATGTTTTGCATACATAAAACTGGAAACGCTCATTTTGAAGAAATACCCTAAAATCGGCGCGTCTGTCACTCTCTTCAACACCATGGATGGCAGCGACACGCACGCGCGTATCGCCATAGTGCTGTACTGTGTTGCGGCTCATGGAGAGAACGCAGATCGTGTACGTCGTGCCCGTGGACTGTATGGTAGCGAGAGTGGTCGAATTGACTCCGATGGCTGCGCTTTATGTTAACAACTTTGTGCGCAAGACACCAAGTCAGTACATCACATTTGAATGCATATGCTTATCAACCAGAAGTGTATTGTGTATATTGCGGCCATCGCTGTGCACATACTGGGGGCGTGCAGGCTTCCGACCTGTTGCCGGAAGTGCGGAGAACGAAGAAAATGTGTATTCCACACTATGTGCAGGCGCGACTCTTTGGAACGCGGCGGATGGTTGCAGCTTCGGATGCTGCCCCCGCAAGCACACAAGATTTTGCTTGCTTTCGACACAAGAAACCAACAAGCTCGATAACTTACCCGCCTCTCCTCGTCCCTTTGGACGGAGGCGTCCGCCCTGGCTGCATGATTAATGCACTTGTTGGAAGGATGTCTCAATTATAAATTGTCAGAATTCATTAATACAGATGTTAGGGTATGCTAATGTACCCATGTTGATACCTGTAGCTTCTCCATAATTGCATACTTTATTTTGCATAACCTCTATTTTTGCATACGAACAGCTGTCTGTAGCAGCTTTCATCCCGCATCAGACAATAATGTACCTCTGCGCATCTCATCCAAGCATTCAGGCAACATGACACGGGAAGAAATCTTCACAGTCTCTGCTTCAAGTTGGCTACGCTGAGGTTATGTCTGCGGACGACGACGCTGGCGCGTTCTTGGCGTCCAGTTCTTGCTGCCGCAGCTCGTCCACGCGCACCTGGATGCGGCGCTCGATCTCCTCTTCAGTCACCTTGAGCGACTTTGGCAGCAGCGACGGGAACTCGAGGTCGCGCACGGGGCCCTTGGTCTCGACCAGGATGTCCGTGTTGGGGTAGTACACGGCGGGTGCCATGCCAAACTTCTCTTCGTAGCGCTCGAGCGCCTTGGACAGGCGCCAGCGCTGGAACTGCTCGCGGCCGTAGACCGAGGCCGCGCCGACGACGGCACCAGCCGCAGCGCCCTGGACGCCACGCACGCGGCCAGCTAATGGAGGATTAGGCAGTAGCACAACCATAACCGGTTAGAAGTCTCACAGTGAGCCATTTATCAGGGTGTGGAGACGATCAACAGTACCGATGATGCCAGCATAGAAGCCTCCAGTGAGTCCGCCAGCAGCGGCGCCAGTCTTCACGTCTTTCTTCTGCGTCTTGTCGGCGATCACCTCTTCCAGAGCTGCACATGATACAAATAAGAACGTGTCGTCTTACAGAGCAAGTGATATACAAGTGCACGATGGCGTACGTACCAATGAACGTGGACGAGAGCAGGAAGAAGTTGGCGGCCATGGACGCTGAGTAGAACTTGATGCTCTCGTTGCGCAGCGCGGCAAGGCAGGCACCCCACACGGCGCCCGTCGCGCCTATGCATCACACAATGATCTCAGTCAGTAGTTGCAATGCGCGTGAGCAGCTTATAAGCAAACGAAGGGAGAGATACCTGCGACGCTGGCGCCGACGAGCATGGTCTTCACGGAGCCCTTGGCTTTCTCTGCGGAGTGACAACAAATTAATAGGGACACCACATACACATACACACAGAGTACTCAGATGCCGCATCAGAAGGTGGACAACGTTGTAGGGGCCGCTGGGGCCGCACCCATCGCCGCGTCAAACTCGCGCGAGCGCTCCATCGTCACACTCGTGCTCTTGGCTTTTTGCAGGTCAAAAGGGTGTCCTAAAATAGTGCGCGTGGAGGTGTCCTAATGTTGAAAAAAAACGGGATACGGCCAGGGTGGACGACATCTATTTAAGCTTGACTCCACAATGCTTTTAAGCGGGTCAAAACCTCTTTTTGTATCGATATTGCTAAAATATCGATACAAAAACGGAGGTTATGACTCTCATAAAAGCATAGTAGAGGCAAGCTTAAAGTAGATGTCGTCCATCTCACAGAATTGTACATCTTCTGGTTAATAGATACGGTATCTATAATCCCTCCACAAATGTCAAGAAAAGGCATGGTATATGTATAAATGAACTCCACTTTTGTATATTTGTTCAAGGCTTGCAAAACTCGACAAAAGAGGGTTGTAGCATTACAAAACCCTCTTTTGACGTAGGCTAATTAACCTGAAAAAGTATATTCGGGAATTAGCCTTGTTTTTTGTATGGTATACAACAATTTTGTCGAAGTAGCACAAACAACACTCCCTTCCATCCCGTATATATCGCACAGCCCAATCCCGCATGTCCCGCATGTGTCGCACGCTCTCCACCATTCAAAACTGCTGTGCTTCACCACCTTTCGTTCACGAGCCTGACCTTCTTGTGCTGAACCACATGCGTGGGCATTTGAGAATTAGCATTTCCATCAATTTGAAATCATGGTTCGTCAGCTGTTGGCCACCCGCAACGTGGAGATCCCGGAGGATGTCAAGCTCGTGCTCGACGGCCGCAAGGTGACCGTGACCGGCAAGCGCGGCACGCTCACGCGCGACTTCGCCCACATCACCCTCGACATGCGTCGCGTGAACAAGAAGACCCTGCGTGTGGACCTCTGGTTCGGCAACCGTAAGCAGCTCGCGTGCGTGCGCACGGTTTGCTCGCTCATCGAGAACCTCATCACCGGTGTGACCGTCGGCTTCCGCTACAAGATGCGCTTTGTGTACGCCCACTTCCCGATCAACGTGGCGTTCGAGAACGGCGCCGTGGAGATCCGTAACTTCCTCGGTGAGAAGCGTGTGCGCAAGGTCGTGCTCTCGGAGGGCGTCTCGTACTTCCGCTCGAACGACATCAAGGACCAGATCGAGCTCTTCGGCAACGACCTCGCCAAGGTCTCGCAGGACGCCGCCAACATCACCCAGTCCTGTCTCGTGAAGCGCAAGGATATCCGTAAGTTCCTCGACGGTATCTACGTCAGCGAGAAGGGCAACGACTCTGAATAAGCGTCGTCGCTGCGACCAGTACCGCTGCTGCTGCTGCCTCTAAGGGTGTGCGTCGCTCGCGCGACGCTCGCTGGCTCGGATTCAACGATGGATTGCTGCTATGGAAACAAACTCGTGTAAGAACGGTCAATACAGCTACCGCTCTTCTCCGTTTGCCGTCACTGGGTTGATTGCACGGGCTCTGCCTTGCTTTCTTCTGTCCGGGCGGATTTTGTGCCACACTGACCATGTTGTATCGACGGGTGTGGGTGAAGCCGGTGAGGTCTCTTTTGCTTGGTCTTGGGCTTCTTCTGGAGCCCAGAATCAAGTGGACGGGTATCGGACCAATGGCTTCATTCGCGCTCGGGCGTGTCATCACATCACAAGCATGAGATCCTCCCTGTTGTTATTGTATGTGTATCTCACCGCCCTACACTGCGTAGATCAATCGGAAGCGCTTGTGGAAAGCTGTATCGGAAGTGGTTGTGTTCATGGTGTTTAGTGGGTCTAGTTAATGGTACCGCACGGGAGCATGCTGAGGATGGCAAAGTGTTGTCTCTGGTTGGATGAACTCTGGAAGGGGCAAGCGACAAAGTTCACAAGCTGTCGTGTATTTAAAAACTCTTGAGCGTTTGGTCGATACTTTCTCACTAGAACATGTCGAACGGGTTTGCTGCTGGAGCACCAGACGACGATGACCCCTTGAATGAATCTGCACGTGGAGCGCTTGTAAACGCACCAAACCTGCTCATTTCATTGGCACACAAGCGAGTCAGCGTGAGGCACATCATGTAACCCATCAACTTTCGTTTGCATCACGTACGCGTTATCTTCGAAAGCGTTGGGTTGAGACGAGCTCGGTCCGGGGGCTGAGAACGACGACATGGGCGATTGCGACCTGGAGCAAGAGGGCATCGCTTACTGTTAGTGTCAGCAACCCAATCCGTCACGAATGAAGTACAAAGCTTACGGTCCGGGGAAGGCCGCCTGAGGGTACGAGAACGACGAAACTGGCGACGCATTTGACATTGGCGCTCCAAATGCGGGCGTCGCATGCGACTCGAACGAGTTGCCCCGAGAGCCACTGGTAGGAGCAGCGACTGGGAAGCCACCTCCAAACGCATTTCCTCTCTGGTGAGCTTGGAACGGAGCCGGCGCACCATTCGAGAACGAGCCTGAAGCGGAACTGGCCTTCTTCTGGTCAAACGAGTTGCCGCGCGAGTTACTTGCCGCCGGGGTATTGTTACTGCTGCTGCCCAAGCCAATGTTTAGAGCAGCGAACGGATCGTTGATTGCTGGTGCTGCGGCAGTAGGCTGTTTTTTTTTTGTTTTTTTTTTGGGATTTCCTTTTTTAACA